>BQNB010077388.1:0-30864 GCA_026074375.1 Tanacetum coccineum | reverse complement strand
AGTTCTTACAATACACCGGGTATTAATACCCGGTTCAATACCGAAAGTCAAACGTTTACCTATTAAACTACGAGCTATATTGAACATTAAATACATGGGGTGACCGAGTCTTTTTCTAATATCTAACAGGGGTCGTCCCAAAAGTAGTGTTTAACATCTTTGAAAAACTTGTTCTTTTGCTGGGACGACATCCCTTTAACAATGAAATTCCCGCGTGGTAATTTGCAAAATTGGCAAATCACGGGGTATTTGAGTCACCACGAAAAGTCACCATATTAAGTGTCTCAAGAGGAAACGTTTCATTTATCTCCTTTGGGTCGAGAACATTTTCATAAGGATTTTCTAATCGGGAAAGATGATCGGCCGCAAGATTCTCGGCTCCTTTTGTGTCAATTACTTTGAATTTGACCTCTTGAAGGAAGAGAACCCACCGGAGCAATCTCTCCTTGGAATATTTTTTAGCAAAGAGATATTTGAGGGCGGAGTAAACCTTATACACAATGCTTTTGTTCAAGATTAGGTAAGACCTGAATTTTTCGAAGGCGTACACCACGGCTAACATTTCTTTCTCTATCGTGGTGTAATGCGATTCCGCCACGGTAATTGTTTTACTAGCATAGTGTATAGTCCTAAAGTACTTTTCATGACGTTGCCCCAAGACCGCACCTATGGCAAAGTCACTTGCATCGCACATAAGCTCAAAGGGTAAGTCCCAATCGGGGGCAATCAAGATTGGAGCTTCAGTAAGTTTTTTCTTTAACATTTCAAAAGCTTGAATACATTCATCGGAAAAGATGAACGGAGTGTTTTTCTTAAGAAGATGAGTCATCGGTCGGGAAATTTTGGAAAAATCCTTAATGAACCGTCGGTAGAAACCGGCATGACCGAGAAAACTCCGAACACCCTTGACGGTGGTAGGATGAGGTAACTTAGCAATCACATCGACTTTGGCTTTATCGACCTCAATCCCATTTTTGGAAATCTTATGGCCACGGACAATACCTTCCTTAACCATAAAATGACCTTTTTCCCAATTTAGACAAAGATTGGTGTCTTCACACCTTTTGAGCATCTTGTCCAAATGAGAGAGGCAATTTTTGAATGAATTCCCAAAGACCGAAAAGTAGTCCATAAAGACTTCCATCGTTTTTTGATCATATCATGAAAGATAGCCATCATACACCTTTGGAACGTGCCCAGTGCATTGCATAAGCCGAAAGGCATGCGACGGTAAGCGAACGTTCCATAAGGACACGTGAATGTGGTCTTTTCTTGATCATGAGGGTCGATGGGAATTTGAAAGTAACCCGAGAAACCGTCGAGAAAACAATAGTATTCGTTTCCCGCTAGTCTCTCGAGCATTTGGTCCATAAATGGTAGTGAAAAGTGGTCTTTACGGGTGGCTTCATTTAACTTTCGGCAGTCAATGCATACACGCCATCCCGTAACCAATCGAGTAGGAATTAACTCGTTTTCATCATTTTTAACAACAGTAAAGCCACCTTTTTCGATACGCAATATACGGGGCTCACCTAAGGACTATCCGAGATCGGGTAAATTAATCCGGCGTCAAGAAGTTTTTCAACCTCCTTTTTGATGACATCGTGGATTTTTGGATTCACCCGTCTTTGATGTTGGACCGCCGGTTTGTAGTCCTCTTCCATAAGAATCTTGTGAGTACAAAATTCCGGGTTAATACCCTTAATGTCGGAGAGTTTCCAAGCGATGGCTCGCTTGTGTGACTTCAAAACCTTTATGAGAGCGGCTTTTTCCTCGACACTCAAGTCTTTAGCAATTATGACGGGCAACTTGTCGTCACCCTCCAAAAATGCGTATTCGAGATGAGGAGGTAAGTCCTTGAGTTCGACCTCGGGAGGTTCATTAATTGAAGATTTATCATTTTTAGCTTCACAAACTTTAAGTTAATTTCGAATCTTAGGCAAATAATTTCCTTGAGTGGGAGGGGGTAATGATGGATCATCATTGAGAAATGCTTCAAGAAGAAGAATGTCCCCCTCTAAGTCGTAATAAGAGTGATCAACTTCCGGTGAAGTTGGATCATCTTCAAGAGCGAGGAAAGAGTCGACTTCCTCGAGAAGAAAATCACTGTCCCTGAAGGGAGTGAGGGTTAGAGAAGAGGTAGAAATGATTGGGTCATAATAAGGAGTGGGATTGCCACTTGCGATCACATCCGAGAAACCGAGAACTTCTTGAGAATACTCCTCACAAGCCATATCAATGATGTCGATTCGGTTAACCAAATTATCATCATAATTAGAGGAGTATCTTGAAGTTTGATCAAGATTGAATGTTATGGCTTCTTTTCCAACACGAAGAGTTAATTCTCCTTTGTAAACATCAATCAAGGCACGTCCGGTCTTTAAGAAGGATCTCCCGATAATTAAGGAATCTTAGGGATCGGCATCAAAGTCTACGACTACAAAGTTGGTCGGGAACTGGAACTTTCCTACTTTTACGTAGACATCTTCGGCTATACCGATCGATTGGGAGATCGAACGGTCCGCAAGTTCAAGAGTAATACAAGTAGGAGTGAGCTTCGGAAGAGAAAGTTTTTTCCACACGGATAATGGCATGAGATTAATGCTAGCGCCAAGATCGGCCAAGGCTAAGAACTTATCCATTCTGGGAAAATCACACGGTATAAGAAATTTGCCAGGGTCTCCATGTTTTTTGGGTAACTTTTTGAGGGGAACCGCCGAGCAATGCTCATTCAACGGAGTTCTTGCCAATTCAAAAAATTTCTCTTTGTTACTAATTAAACTCTTAAGTGTCGAGACAAATTTAGGCATGAGAATTAAAGCATCCGCGAAGCTAATGTCGAAATGCAAATCTTGAAAGATTTGGTAAAATTTCTCAATTTGATTGTTAGCCTTTTTGCAGATCTTTTGGTCATTAAGTTTAAACGAATATGGAATTGATGGTTTTGTGTTAGGCTTCGGAGCACTAACGGGAGCAACAACGGGATCAGAATTTGGTACTTGAGGTTGAACATGGACAACCGGAGGTTGGACGTCTTCGGTACTTCCGTTATTAGTAGGAGGCACTGTGTCCTTTGTCACCTCGGTTTCACGTCCCACTTCTTTAGGAGGAGAAGAAGAAGTAGTAGGAATCGTGGGTCCTTGATAAGCAAAACCGCTTCGGGTGGTAATACCATTCAAATATTCCTTCGGGTTAGTAATGATATTACTAGGGAGTGTCCTTGAACCCGAAGTAGAAGCGGTATTAGAATTCACGAACTTGGTAAGCATGTTCGTTAAATTGGTCATTTGATTTTGCAAGTTTTGATTTTGATTTTGCATATTTCTCATAACCGCATCATTAGGTTTGACATAGTTTTGAAAGTCATCCTTGGATACACCTTGTGTTTGCGGAGCTGGAGCTTAGTAAGGCGGAGCTTGGTGAACCGGAGGTTGATTAATCGGGGGTCGATAAATTTGGCCTTGGTTGTAGTTATTCCCCTGGTTTTGATTGTAACGGTTTTGATTATTTCCTTGGTTTTGTTGAATGGGAGGAAAACCGGAAGGTCGAATTTGATTAGCAATCGGGGGTCAGTAACCGGTATTTCCTTCGTTGTAGTTAACCGCGACGGCTTGAGAGATGTATTCTTAAATATTGTCATGATAAACGTTGCCATCGGTGGCGAGACAATTTCAATAAGAATGAGCACCACCTCAAGTTACATAACTTTCCTCGACCGCTTTTACGGTAGCGGGAGCTTGGGATTGGTTTTTCTTATCGAGAAGTAAAGCTTTCACCATATCTTTAAGTTCGGCAACATCGGGAGAAATACCGGGGTTAGAATCGCTCGTACTCACTTTGGAAACAACCGGTTTGTTTCGTGAATTACGACCTTTGGATTTGCTCTCGATGATTCTTAGGCAATATCGAGGCATTTTATCCAAAAAATTACCACCCACGGCGGAATTCAACAAATCTTGATCATTAGAGTTCAAGGCATTGTAGAAAGTATCGAGTTGATGTAATTCTGAAAATCCATGATGTGGACATGCCCGAAGAAGATCGTTGAATCGGTCCCATGCCTCGTAAAAAGTTTCATTAAATCGTTGTTGAAATATCGTGATTTCATTTCGAAGGTTTGTTGTTTTAGAAAGAGGGAAGAATTTGTTTATGAATTTCGAAACAAGATCATCCCAAGTGAGAATCGATCGAGGGGTTTCTTTATCAAGCCAAATCTAGGCGGCCCCCTCGAGGGAAAATGGGAAAAGCATAAGCTTAACCGACGTACTCGGGACGTTCGGGAACTTGATCGTAGAAGTGATCTTGTTGAAATATCGAATGTGAGCATGAGGGTCTTCTTTGTCATGTCCAAAAAATTGTTTATTTTGAACAAGAGTAAGCAAACCATGCTTAAGCTCAAAGTTGTCCACGGTGATCTCGGGAACAACGATGACATCCTCGTAACCCTAGGTGGGTGCTTCGAGCAATTGCGCTATAGTATGATTATCGGCCATCGTAACTACGGGAGGAGCTGGATTATCAATTGGTTCCACAAGATTAAATGGTTCAACAAAAGTCGGTGGGACTTGTTGTTGTTGACGGTTAGAATTACGGGATTGAGAACGAGTGCGCATGCACTAAAATATAAAAAGAAAATTTATACTAATTTTTTTGGCTTTTTAGTTTTTCAACAATTGATTCACAAAGATTTATTTTAATAACGGAAAATAAGATAAGAAAACTTAAACCTAATAATCAACAAGCTTCACGGTAGCTCTCTAAAAGAAAAACGCACAAAGGAGCGGAGGAGTAGGAAAGCGCGAAGATATTAAAAACCTTTTCCTTTAGGGTCGTAGTTCGTTGGAACGACCCTCCTTATACCTCTCTTATAGTTTGTTTAACTTTTAAAGGTGAGCCGTATCTCGCAAGTGACATAAAAGGCAAGTTTTTTTGATCTTTGATTCGGGAACTTATTAATGATAATACTCAAAGTTGAGAGTATTATATGATTGATTCATTTTATTTATATATAAGGACAATTTTTTATATTTTTTATTTTTCTTGTCTTATATATATAATAAAAAAAAGAAAAAAGAAAATCTTTTTGTATTTTTGTATTTTTATATTTTTATAAGAAAATAAGCAAAGTAACGTCACACGGAAGGATCTTCAAAGCACTAATTGTCAAACGTCAAAACGACAATCGCTTACACTCCTCCTCAGCAACGACGCCAAAAATTGATTTGTAGAAATATAGTACACACACACACACACACACACACAACACCACACACTCACATATATATATATATAATAAATATATTATATATATATATATATATATATATATATATATATATATATATATATATATATATATATATATATATATATACACATATATATAAAACTAATTATACAAAAGCAAATTCCAACAAATCACCCTTGACCAAGGTGACAAGTCAAAACTCACAAAGAAAATCAATTTATATATCCGGAAGTATGAATTCCCATGTCGTTTATCCCCAACAAGGAGTGAATTGGAAAGTCAAGATTCGGTATGATATTTGATGTTTGAATGGAAGAGATTTTTAGTTTGGTATTCTATTTCTACAGGAAAATTAATGCAAATGACTAAAAATAATTAAGGCAAAACTATTTTAAGCTAAAAACGCAAAACAAGGATCATAAAAACGCGTTTAAAAACTAACTATGGCAAATATTAACCCTAAGAATGCAAATTTGGTTTCTAAAACTCTAAAATGACAAAAGAAAATTTTCTAAAAAAGATTTCTAAATTTTTTTATGAATTAAATGCCTATTTATTATATTTAAATATATTTATTATGAATTAAATGCCTATTTATTATATTTAAAATCCTAGAAAATGATAAATTAATTCCTAAAAATTCCAAAAAATGATTTTTTTCTACTTTAGAAAAGTCTAAAATGTGATAAAAACTCAGAAAATTATTTTTCACTACTTTTTATAATTAAAAACTAATTTCTAAATTTAAATTAAAAAGCTAAAAATGAAATTTAAAATCTAAAAATGATCTTAAAACTCGTAAACCTAAAAATATTTATTCTAAAACTAAAAACAATTTTTTGTATTTTTTAAAATTAATTTACTATTTTTAATTGACTTTTTAAAATTTTAAACTAAGAAAAATGATAAAAAAATAGTAAACAATTTTATAAAAATCTGGAAAAATCACTAAAAGTCCTAAATGTTGTAAGGATCCTAAGAAAAATAAGCTGGATAAGCCAGCTTATCAAATAAGCTACTAAAAATGCAGATTAAGCTACAAAGTGCTTAATATAAAAAGGAACCAAAGACTAGTTAAATATTAGATTTTGCAAAGGTAGATTAGATGGCCCTACTGGTGCTTTTGGTAACAGAGTGTGTTTGTGGGATGTTTAGTTTGCAAAGGGGAGGTCATGTGTTCGACCCCTATGGCCTCTTCTTTTTTAAAAACATTTTTTTACTTTTTTTTCAAACCTGTAAAATAAGTAAAACCAACAAATTTTAACAAAACAACTTTTTGCAAAAGTTTAAAATAAGCTAGTAAAAAGGCAGAAATAAGAGTGACAGTTAAGCTATATATTTTTTTTCTTACACTAAGGACACTAAGGAAACTGTTAAGCTATTTAAGCACACTAAGCTAACAAGTAGATAAATAAGCTAAGACATATACTAACTACACCTAATGAGCAATGATGAACAAAAACAAGCAAATAAAAATAAAAAGCAAATAAGCAAAAAGCAATGCAAGCAGTTTCAAATGGACAAGAAGCACTTTTCTAGCTTATGTTTAAGCTAGCAGCAGGAACCTTATGGGCGTAAGACCTCAAAACAGGTAATCTTTGGACCTCAAAGTACTTATATCATCTTTCAAAAATCATTTTGAATATAAGAATAAGCCAGGAAAGCTAAATCAAAAAGACTGTTTTGACTGAAAATCACTTAACCAATTTTTTTTTATAGATTGTGAATACAACCAAAGTAAACTAAGAAGCAACTAAACTAATGCATTAGGGCACTTAAAAGAAAACAAAAACAACACTTAACTACTGGGTTTGAAAGCTTAAATCAGATAAGCACTATGAAATTCTTTTATGACCAAAGATTTTGACAATTTATAGAAAAACCTTAAATCTCACTTTAAAACTTCAACACCCTGAAAAATTAATTAATTTTAACTTAGAACAAGCTTGCTAAAGTTAGCAAAATGACCCAAATAAATTTTTAGAAGATTTGACCCATTTTTGTCCTCATACCAAACACACCTTTAACTGACTCAAAACCATTTTTAAGCTGATTAAGGCTGATTTAAGCACAATTCTCAAACTACCAGATGCTAAATAGCTTTAAACACACCTAATTAACAACTTCAAACAAGAGCATAAGCACAAATTCAACAGATTAAAACTATGCTACTATGAAGCTATTTAAGACAGATTTAAAACAAATCTTGCACAAATGAAATTTAGACTACAACCTAGGCAATTTAAGCATTAAGCATCATAAACAAGCAATAATAAGCAGATTTAAACAAGCAATAAGCACAATTAAGCATTTGAACAGTAGAATGCAAGAAAATTAGAAAATGATGACTTACAAAAGTCCAAGCTTTTGTGAATGAATAAAACACAACCAAACCATTATCCTAACACATCCCATGAGGTTCTAACCCATGGCCATCCAAAATACACCATGCTCCAGTTTTTCTTCAAGATTTTTGGTGATTTTGCTTATGAACTAGTTCTTAAACAAAAATAACTAAAGAGTTAATGTTGTTTAAGTGATAACAGCTTGTATGAGTTGGTAAAATGCAGGAAAAAACTTTGTAAAACACTTTTAAACAACAATGAAATTCGAACTTAAGTAAACAAGATTTTTGAAACATAAAACACTTCAAATTTTCATTAACTTTTAAAATGATTACAAGACTTGAATATTAAATTGCATAAGTAAAAATAAGCTGTAAAACTAAACTAGATAAAAACTACTTGCCATAATGGGCTTACAAAGTCCTATTTATAAAAACGACTAAGTCTTGTCTTCTCTTTGATGTGCTTCTTTGCTGAGACAAAATGGGGGTGTGCTTGTTGTGTGAGAGAGGTCCAAGTCTCAATCTTAGCCATCCATTTCTCTTGGAGCCCAAGTCTATGATCTTAACCATTGAATTTTTTTCATTATCCCTTGTCGAGTGGCGTGAGAAGGGATTGCCAACATGGTAATTTCCCATGTGAAGTGGGGTTTGGTTGAGGGTGATAGGTTTGTTGTGTTGTTGCAGGGTGGTGCAGGGGAGAAAGAGACATAGAAATGGAAGTTTGGCGCCATTTTTGAATTCTTGTTTGTATTACTGTTTAGGTGAAAACAGGGGTGAAGGGTTTAGGTGTTTGGCAAGAATGATCCCTCATCTTGTATGTATGTATGACAATGATAATCCCTTGTGATGTAAAGAGTTTGTGGGATTTACAACATTAGTCCTTGAGGTTATACTTTGTTATTGCACCCATCGTCCTTTGTGTCTAACAGATTTAGGGGTTAAAGCTTTATGGGCTTAACTTAGTTAAGTGCTGTATTGGGCCAAGGATTAAACTGTTTTGGGCCGTGAATGGTATAAAGGGATTTTGGGCCCAACATAATACTTTAATGGGCTGACCCGACCCATTAGATGGGTACAGGTAGGCCCATTAAGTATTTCTTCGATATTGGCCTCGGCTTTGACTTTGACTTTGACTGGGTTGACTTTTTCTTTTATGCTCTTTCCGTTCTCGTGCTTAGTTTTGTCGTCTGGGCTTCGTTTTTTTCCTTTTCTTAGATATCCGTTACTTGCACAATATAAATGCAAAACATGCAAATATGATGTATTTTTGGTATGTTTTTTGTCATTTTAGTCTGTTTTTAAAGGTCAAATGTATGTGTATTTAAACAAATACCAAGAGTCCCTTTGAATTCTATAAATTTTATCTTGCATATTATTGTTTACACATTCATGACTCAACAACTCACAACATTCGATTTCATGCTTGAGTTTTGCTTCTAAGAGTTGATGTTTCAAAAGTTCATTTTGTTTCCATGTTTTACTAAGATCACTTTTTGTTAAGTCAAAAATATCTTTCATTTCTTTTATATCTCTTAATAATAGTTTTTGAAATACTTCAAAATGCAAATGCAACTCATGAAGAATTGGTTTTACTTATTGTTGACAAAAGTTAGTTAACCATATTTCTTCTAGAGACGTATTAAAAATGCTTTCTAGTTTAGAATTCATTTGTAATAGCTCAAACAATGTTTTGAAAACATTTTCCATTTTATTCAAATCTCACAGTTGGTTTTGTCTCAGAAGATGAATACGGTGAACTTACATTTGAAGAATTTTCAAAAGTTATAAAAGAAGATGGAAAATATGTTTGTTCAGCAGAAAGTTCCTTTTGTGGAACAAAATCTTCATAAAGAGCATTTAACTTTTTGTAATCAATTATACAAACATTTTGTTTTTTCTTAATAGCAATTTGATCTTTCATTTTGTTTTTCATTTTTATTTGACTCTTGGTTGCATCATCAAGTATGTCCTTAGTATCTCTTACATGCATAGGATTTTTCGAATCATCCAAGCATGAAGCATCATACAATTTTGGATTTTGAGAAATTGCTATAAGAGTATAAGGATTTGTGTACCCTAAACCATGTTTTACTTTTGAATCATAAAATTACATTAGTTTTGGTCCAAGCATAAACATTCCTTGTAAGGAGTTACCCATTTTTAACACTACATCTTCATTCTTTTTAGCTCTTACTTCAAGATCCAGAACAATGTCATGATATTGATCTTCATTTTCACTCATTTTGCATTTCAAAATTGACTGTGTCTTTTAAAGTTCCACAGTTTGTCTTTTTAATTCAACAACAGACAACTCTAGTTTATCACGTTGTTGTTCTAAATCTTGAATAACATCTCGATCATGAATAAATTGAGATTGTGAATCTTGTGAAAATCATTTTGCTTTTTGATCAGCCATAATATATTCATTAAAATAGGTAGTGTTATTTCCTTTGTTTATTTCAAAAACCCGAACCTTTTCCTTATACGACTCAAGCTATTTAGTCAACACTGTGTTTTGTTGTTGAACCTTTTTAGCAATTATTTGTTGTTTCCTAGCTTCCTTATACGCATTTCTAGCTAATTGCTCTAATGCATATGATTCTTGAACATTGTTATCATATACAATACTGCCACTATTAACATCTCCATTTAGTTCATTAAATATAATATTGCTATCAATTTGATCATCACCAATTGTGTTGTTAATAATTTTAGGTTGCTTCAGATACTTTTTATCTTGGTTATCTTTAGCAAATAATGGATTCACATAACTGGTGGATAAAGTTTGTACCTCACTGAGAAATGCAGAATCATAGCTTGGCCCAGCATCAGAATCAATGTTTGTTAGTTGAATTCTAGCCATCAAGCATATATTTGCACTCAATTCCTCAATTTCTTCCATCCGAGAAGCATCAGCAAAGAGAAAATCATTCTATTCATCGGTAAGAATTACTCCTGCTTCATCCTGTTTTGCTAGTAGCATTTGTTCCATGAAGTGCTTTAAATCCCTAACTCTTAGCTTTGGACAATTACTGCAGTTGTAGCATTGAACATTTACAGTAGTTCCTAAAGATGTAGTTCGAAGAGTTCTCTGTATGTTTCTAGCATCATTCTGAACATTGTTACCCTCAATGATTTCCTCATGAAGATATGATCGTCTTATATTTCTGCCATTATTCCGAGAATTTTTGCTTTGCATGTTTACTCTATCACCTTGAACAATTGTTTGATTTCTTGTGTTGGAAGAAGTACGAAGACGATTATTTGTTGGATTAGAGAAACATTGAGTGATAGCACGAGCAAGTAAAATCATTGCAGAGGTGAGTGGATCTTCAGAATTGTTTTGAACAACATCTCCTTGATAGTCATCATCATAATCAACCACTACAGAGGGATTTGTGACATAGTAAGGTGTAGTAGTTCTGGAAGAGAAACCCGTATGTGCTACTAACGCAAGAGGATCATGTGATTTTTCCAACTTCTTTGCTCTTGATGCATTTACCAGTTTCTTAAATTGTTAAAGGTAATTAAACAAATCATCATAAGAATCCTCTATCAATCTTTTTGCAAGACGAACTTGAGTAACATACTTCAGCCATTCAGGTTGTACACAATTTAGGAACTTTGTGTTAATAGTAACTTTTAGAAATATGATGCCATTTCTTTCCAGATCATTCATTAGCTAAGCAAAATGATTATAGACTGACACCAGTGCTTCTCTAGGTTTAGCAACAAATTGGTCAAACTCATTATTTAAATGTGTTTCCCTATCAACTTTGTTTTGCATAGTTCCTCGCATTAAATGTTCAACTCTTTGCCACATGGCTTTTGTAGTAGTGCAAGCATCCACAGAGTTATATATGTAATTTGGGATAGAGTTAAAATCAAATTCATTGCTTCAATCTCAGCTTCATAGTGTTTCAAATCATCTCCTCTTAAGCCCTCTTCTTTTTGCATTCTTGGTGCTTCAGTTTCAGAAGGAGTGAAAATTCTAAACTCATATGGACCTTCATTAATTGCCTTGTTAAGCCACTTTCTATTTTATCTCTTTTGATTGAGGTATCTTCTAAAATGACTTGCCCATGATATATAGCTACCTCTTTCAAGCATCGAAGGTCTAGTCTCCGAACCGGCATCAGCAAGAGATTGTTGATGTGTATCAGACGTCGACATTTCTTGTGATTTAAAGAATGGATTTTTTAGAGGAAAAAGACTTCAATTCGTGATATGCGTTTCACACCTTTGTCAAATATTGACTAAATGAAACACACTCGACGTTTTCAAATTTCAGAATACTCTTATCGACAGTCCTTTAATCAAATTTGATTTTAGCCAAAATAGTTCTCGAATATTCAAATTCAGAATAGTTCTCGGATAACACTGTAATCAATTTCAGAACCGTATCTCGGATAGTATGATCTCAGAAAAGACTATAGTCAATTTTGAAACCTTTCTTAGATAATATAGATCTCGGACAACTCTATAAATCAATTTTGAAACTTTTCCTAATTTGATCTTACACGCATTTTCAATCCAAAATTTTGACTTACTCACAACGAAAATACGATCTTCACTCGTTCAATCAAAATTTTGACTTACTCACTACGATAAAACCGTAACGACGTCAAATTTGATGAAATCAAAAATGTGGTTTTTGCCTTGATGAGTTCAAAAATGTTTACAATTCCGATAAAACCAAAATTAATGAGCACTTAACAATTCACAACCCAAAAATCAATATCTAAATGTAACGTTTTCCCTAATTACCGCAATTTTGATAAAACCGAAATTGTGTCAAGTATCAAATAAGTTCCAAAAATGATATTCCTAACACGAAGATATGATGTTGAAATTGCTCCAAACGATCACAGCATCACTCGAATACACTGAATTTGCACTCTTGTCAATCTTGGTAATGCAACAAACATGAAATAGATCACTCTCAATCTCTAATGGCGTATGATATCACATGTTAGGTCTTGATTTAGCTTGAATCATACGATATTAAACGATATAGAATAGAGAGAATTAAGAGAGTAAGGCAAGTCTTTTACAATTTCCAAATTTTATAACAAAATAGAAAAGGAAGGGAAAATGAGTTTCTTACAAGCCTTAACCACCTAATGATGATTAGGTGGCTATTTATAGGAGAGGGAGGTTGGCTTCCCTTCCTTTATTTTCTTAATTTTGCAATTCTAGTCCCTAGTCTTTGGATAATATGCTATTTTACACTTTTAGCATATTTCTTCTTATTAAAGCTACTTTCTTCTTTATAAAATAAATACTAAACACTAATAATAGATAAAACCACTTAAAGTATCATAATTGACACTTTTATGATTCTAACACATCACCATCTCGAATCTCCCATAACCACCACAATCTAAAGCGTTTTAAACTTACTGAAGAAACCGATCGATCACTTGCTTGTCTATTATGCAGTATAATTAATGAGAAGAGACAAAATATAATCAAACGAAGAGATGTACTGAAAAGAAAGATGGAGGGAATCACCGACCAAATTCGAGGCCGGAGAAAGAGGTGGCTTCTTTTGTTTTCAGGGTTAGGCAATTATTTGTGGGGAGCATTTTTGAGAGATAAGGATGTACGTTGCGTACCCATCAGAAGGCTTTTGTCTTAGCGAAATTCGTGAAAAGGTTAAATCCTTAACTAAATAGGTATGTGTTCAAGTCTCGTAAATAACAAATGAGAGACATATGAGTGTTTTTGTATGAAATTGTATAATTATAGTCTTAAAAAAAACTATTTAACTAGTTACATGCACTATGTGTCTATGTTGTTGTTAACATACACAAAGTTATTTGCACGTCTTTGGAAAGTTATCATGTATTTAATAAACATGTTTCTAATATGGTCTTACAAAAATAGTCGTCGTCGTATCATATTATCCTAGTTTAAAAGTCTAGGAGCATGATAAAAATGGCAGAATTCGAAGATATATCAAAACTTAAGGACAAGCATACAATATATCTCATGTGCTAACATCGTCAAATTTAATTATTGTCATTTAACCAAAAAATATTTTAGTCCTACTTTTTACTGTACTCTTCAGTCTTCATCTAACGCTTAACGGAAGCACTGACGGCGTCTGACGTCAATACACGCTTTACACATGTTGATTTCCAGCACAACTTCTTTGGATTGTAGTTCACTCACGAGTTTTATCGCGGTTATTTGTTGAAGGCTAGTGCTAACACGAGTTCTTTTTTTGAATCTAACAAGAGTTCACTACAACCGATTTCATCATTTTCACTTTAACTTTAACGTTATCTCGCTTTCTTTCTTAAAAATTAATTTCACTATTAACTTAGTGCAACAAGATAACTCATCGCAACTTCACCACCAATTTTTTTTCATTTTCTTTTATTATAAGAACTAAAATTGAAATTTCACCACTAATTAAAACACATTACATTAATACTTCATATAAAATATAAAAACATCAAACAAAAGATTAAACAAAAGAAACTACAAATTAGTTTGTATTTGTTCGACGCCAAATGTGTTTCACTAATTAGCCTTAAGGCTTAAATGAGTTTTCTCGTTGACTGAATCGCTAACAATTTGTGACGTTTCTTCATACATTAGGCTTTGAGAGAAGTAAGCGGCCGTAACGATCTCTATGTATCGTGTTTCATGGTATCGAGATTTATGGGATTCTAAAAGTGGAATTCTTCTTCTCCATCTGAGAATGTAAACATATATTGTTTGGAATCTATTTGTTTTATATGAGAAGTTTAGAGTGTAAAGAAAGGATGTGTTTGAAAGTGTGAATAAAAATAAAGAGTGTTTGAGTATTTATAGAGATAAAACTTATAAATTATATACATTTTTTATAATAAATGTATAACGATATTGTTTTTTACCATTGGGCCTCTTTCCACGCTCGATAGCCAATTTTTCCTTTTTTTCCTCTAAGAAGCATCCAACTGGGGTGACGCTAATAAGCTCGACGCGTCTTCTTTGGCACTTTAACACTTCCTATTCACCTTAGTACCACTAGTTTAAACGGTACGCTAAATGTACCTATAAAACATTGCTTTTTGACATTCTATTATAGTTTTCAATATTAATGATTTTTATATTATATAACCGATAGTCAATCACTAACAAAACCTTAATCAATTATATTTTAGTTTTCTTTTATCCTTTTTACGTATCTAATATGTTAGTGCAAAATTTACGATATTTTATCTATACAGTCTCTTTGCGTTTTGGTGAACAAACATGTGACTTGTAATACATAACGTGAAGTGCGCAAGCTACTCGTAACTATGAATCATCAACACACACATTTATCAACTCCTCTTGACGTCTCAAGTATATGTAGGCTTCAACGCACATAGATTTCACCATCCTTATCTACCACAAGTAAACATACATTCAAAGCAGACATTCGTTAACTTCTCTCGACACACAGAGATCTCGCCATCCTTATCTACCATAAGTAGACATCCTTTTAAAGCATACATTCATCAACCTATCTCGACATCTTGAGACTTTTACATATATGGACTTAAATAATTGGATCAGGCCAAGCAGACAAGCCTATTGGGGGACCAATGGTGACCGATCCATTAAGGCCCATTACCTTTTTACCCATTCATCTTATTACCCATTAATAAGTGAACCCTTTTATCTAAAGTTAACTTTACCTATATATGAAAAATCATTTTCCCGCTCCTCCAAAATAAAAAACATACGGCTCACATATCCCACACACAAGTTTTTGTGTTTTTGATTTTCAATCATGTTTCTAGCATAAGGCTTGGTTCATGGTTGCATTCTAGAATAGTTCCACTAGTACCAAGGGGTATGTAGTGAAGTATAGGTTGTCTCTACATAGAAGTGATCTTCTTTGATTACTTAAATATTATGTAGTAGATTGGGTTACATATAAGTGATCTCATTTGATCACTAATATTTCTTCGAGTAGATGGGTTGGATAGAAAGGTCCTTGATGTTTAGATTAGGAACTAGTATCCATTTAACTACTAAGTATTGGATCCTATCTTGTAACATTTTCATATAGATTATAGGTTAGTTAGTTTATATGTTTAGGCCTTAAAACACAAGGTTTGTTATATCGGGCCATAAAACATAACGAGTGTAGTCAATAGATTTGTTTTAGCTAGATTAGAACTCAGCATTTAGCTTAGTGTCGAAAAACATTATAAGCGATAACGGGTTGGTTGTACCCGAAGAAGAACTCGACATCTAGCTTAGTGTCGAAAAATAATGTAAGCGACATTGTAAGGTTTAATACCGCTGAGAAGGGAGCTTGTTAACTAGTAAAGTAACTTGCGAGTTGGGTACTCGGGGAGTGGAGTAGGGCGAAGAGGAGCTTCATGACCAAACCACTATAAATCACCGTGTCTGGTTTACGCTTTCTTTTACCTTTTGCTTTACATCTTTATTTACATTTATCACCTTACATTTATATTTGCATTATATTTATATTTGTGTGAATTGTTGCTTATATTGTTTGGATGGTGATTATGTCATGGATAGAAGTTAATATTGTGATTTTGCTTATATTGCTATGACATGCTCTAGTTGATATAGATGTACTATTCACACTTCTCATATTGCGTCTAACTTAATCGGTGATTTGATACAGAAGATTTAAGTTTTTAAACAGAAATGTATTCACCCCTTCTACGTATTCCACAACTGGTATTGATTGTGTTGTAGTGAGGGTTTATTTTAAAGTATTCAAGTTTTACATTTATATTTTACCAACTTTACCTAAAATCAGACTTTAACGGTTAGTGCACCCGATCAGATGTAGTTTCGTTGGTAAGTAGGGTGTCGATCACTAAGAGTGAGAACGTTAATCTTTTATTCTATCAATATTTTGGTTAACTAAACTAAGTTAATTTAAACTATGTTAATTCTATTCTATGTTAAACCTATGCTAAACCTATGTTAGTCCTAATTCTAATGGATAAGGGGGGGTTTTTTAGTTTAAGAGACTCACATCTACCACAAGTAAACATCCATTCAAAGCATACATTCATCAACTCGTCTCCATATCTCAAGAGTCTTACACATATGGACTTAGCTAATTGGGCCCAATGGTGACCATCCCATTAAGGCCCATCAATCTTCTAGAAGGTTCTAGAAAATGGAGGGAAATGAGTAAATTCAAAATTTCAATTTAGGTGCATGCTATTATCCATACATGCTATTACCCTTTGGTAAGTTCACCCTTTTACCTATTCACCTTATTACTTATTAGTAAGTTAACCCTTTTATCCAAAGTTAACTTTACCTATATAATAAAAATCATTTTCCCTATCCTCCAAAATCAAAAATTAAACCCACGGCTCACATATCCTACACACAAGTTTTTGTGTTCTTGATTTTCAATCATGTTTCTAGCATAAGGCTTCGTTCATGGTTGCATTCTATAATAGTTCCACTAGTACCAAGGGGTATGTAGTGAAGTATAAGTTGTCTTTACATAAAAGTGATCTTTTTTTATTACTTGAATATCATGTAGTAGATTGGGTTACATATAAATGATTTTATTTGATCACTTATATTTCTTAGAGCAAATTAGGTTGTCTAGAAAGGTCCTTAATGTTTAAATTAGCAACTAGTATCTATTTGACTATGAAGTCTTGGATCCTATCTTGTAAAATTTTCATATAGATGATAGGTTAGATGGTTTATGTGTTTAGGCCTTAAAACACAAGGTTTGTTATGTTGGGCAATAAAACATAACGAGTGTAGTTAATAGATTTGTTTTAGCTAGATCAGAACTCAAAATTTAGCTTAGTGTCAGAAAGCATTGTAAGCGATGTAAAGGTTAGTTATGTTAGGCCATAAACATAATGGGTTTGGTTGTACCCGAAGAAGAACTCGACGTCAAGCTTAGTGTTGGAAAATAATGTAAGAGATGTTGTAAGATTTTCTCCACCGAGAAGAGATCTTGTTAACTAGTGAAGTAACTCTCGAGTTGGGTACTCGGAGAATGAAGTAGGAGGAAGGGGAGCTTCATAATCGAACCACTATAAATCACCATGTTTAGTTTGTGTTTTTTTACCTTTCTCTTTACATCTTTATTTACATTTATTACCTTACATTTATATTTGCATTATATTTATATTGTGTGGATTAATGCTTATATTGTTTGGATGGTGATTATGTCATGGATAGAAGTTAATATTTTGACAACCAAGGTAAAGAAAATGTAATATAATGTTTAGAGTTAACCATAAAAGAAAACCTTCACATAAAGAAAATGTAATATAATGTTTAGAGTTAACTACATTTTTGTACTTATGGTTTGTCTGGTCTTTCACTTTCAGTTAATTGTAAAAAATGTTTCGGTTTATTGCAAAATGAAACACTCATTGCGGGTTCAGTCTAATTTTTTGTTGATTGTTAATTTGACCACTTAATAGATGTAAAGTGCCTTAAATACCCACGTATTGGTAAAGTAAATTGTTACACTTTGAAACTGGTTTTTAGTAAATAATTGCAAATAAGTTTGACTACGACCTTTATAACTCTGAAGGCTTTATGTGATTGGTTAGTCAACCAAATAGTAAAACTATATGTCAATTTGTTATGTTAGTGCACATATTACAATATTTAATCTATATACTCTCTTTATATTTTGGTGATGACATACATGTAACTTGCAATACAAAACGTAAAGTACGCAAGTTACTCGTAACTACGAATTATCAAAGCATACATTCATCAAATTCTCTCGACGTCTTGACCATCCACATGCTTAAACACAAGTTCAAATATTTCCTTATGTTGCATTATGATCAAACCATTTAACAAACCATAAGTCATGTCTAAGTAATATTTTGGTGTCATTACGTAAAAGTTGACGTAGACATTTTTATTTAGACATAAGTTTTCACTTGACGTGAATCATTTAAGGTAAAAATAAAGGTACCATAAAACTTGATTTACGATCAAAGAAATATTTTTCATGCACGTTACATTTTAACACATTACATTTTAATGTGGACAAAACATTTTTACCAAAGTTAAACTACAAATTATTTTGGTATAGGTAAAAAATGTTTTAATAAAATGTAAATTTGACTTTGAAATTTGATTTAGTCTTCTAGAAGAATAATCTTGTAGATTATGGAAAGAATAATCTTGTAGATTATGGAAAATTATGTTTAAATTTGTAAGCCACCACAAAAAATAAAACGCGAGTTATCAGAGTGGAGACGGTTCCCTTAATTGTCAGACGATTCCCTTAATAATTAAAGGAACCGTGAAACCGTCCAGACGCATACAGCTTCTCTCGTGCCTATAAATAGGGGCTCATTTACACACTTAAAAGGAGATTTTTTCCACACATTTAAACCAGATTTTTAGCTATGTTTCATACCCTTAAAAACCATAATCAACTCTTGATCATGATGCTTCTAACTCTCATCAGTTGTAAGCATATTTCTACATGATGATCCACCCAAAGAAAGCTTAGAGATATTGCCATTTACATCCACCACAAGCATATGAAAATCTACCATAAGAAGCTTTGTGAACTTGTGATCTTCATCCATTGAAGGCTTCTTATCATTAGAAGTTCATTTAGATTAGGCATTCATATCCACTAGATATTTGGGTCTTGGATCATTATGTCTGGTGGTGGGAGGGCAAACAATCTTGAAGTGGCTATGCCAACCTCCTAAAAAGGGAGGGCTTTACCTGGTTTGAGTATGTCTGGTGGTGGGTTCAAACCCCGTGGATTAGTCAGATAATGTGTCGAAAACCATGGTTACCAGAAAAATAATTATATCACAAAATTAGAGGTTAGATGGTTTATGTGTTTAGGTTATAAAACACAGTGTTTGTTATGTTGGGCCATAAAACATAATGGGTTTGATTGTACCCGAAGAATGACTCGGTATTTAGCTTTGTACCAGAAAAATGTAAGCGACGTTAGGTTGGTTCTACCTCAAACTAGAAATCGGTTTTTAGGTTTTACTGAAAAAATGTAAGCATTGTTGTAAGGTTTTCTCTATTTGGATTTACATGTATCACTTTACATTTACATTTGCATTGTGTTTATGTTTGTGTCGCTTGTTTCTTATATTGTTGATTATGTTTATGTCGTTGCTTGGTGTCGACATGCTTTACTTAATGCTCTCTACTATCCATAGTTGTTGTAGAACAATTATTGACACATTTCATATTGCGTCACACTTGATCGGTTATTTGATACAAAAGATTTAGGTTTTTAAACGAGAAAGTATTCACCCCTTACCTTCTCCACATGTTATGATGGTTTTAGAAAGTACTATGTGTCACAACCATAAAGAAAGAGGACTTAGGGGACCATTCTTACCGGCAAACTCATAACTAACTTATAGCTAGAAATTCCTAGATTCTTCCATAAGCTCCTCATTATGTATGGATTTGTGTGTGGATGTCGACATATGAAAAAAAGGGAAACAATGGTGTTTTAATGGTCATTTAATGAAGATATTGGGGTTTCATGTCAAGAATTTAGTCCTTAATTATGTTTCTCCTCAAGTAAGTGTGCCTAATCATAAGTTAATTACAAATTAAGAATTAGGATTCATGTACCAATTTGGGTGGTTTTAGGTATATGATGTTTTAAAGCAAACTGTAGACGTTATAGTGATTATGAGTTAAGTCTCCTTATGGGTTATGATTAATTTGGCAAAACCTTATTATTAGTTATATATTGCGAAGATGATGAGTGTTATTGATGATTCTTGGTTAGGAATCAAGGAGGTTGATGGGAATTTATTTGGTAATCATAGTTATAGAGTCATGGTAAGTAACTTTGATTTGGATATGTGTAATTTTGATGTTATCAAATTATATGGTTTATGAATGAGGGGTATAAGAATCTTGGTTTAGAGAGTATGCGAATGTTAGAGACTTGACTAGTTAGATTTGTGTAGCCAAGGTGAATGTTAGTCTGTGGTCATGGACTAATAAGGTATATGATGAAATTGTTATGTGCTTTGTGTTCAATTATAGGATGATTTGGTTTATGTGGTTATAACATAATGGTTATCATTTAATTGTTCACGATACAAGTGTTGAATGGTAACAGTCTTTGTACTAATCGTGGATGGCTCATGATGCAAGTATGATCGATTGATGTATTATATGTGTTATAACTTGGTTACTTACTAAGTGAAAGCTTAAGGTTTAGTTTTTAACCATTTTTGTAGGTTTATATGATGCAATTAAAGTCTTGGATAAAGGCCTAGGATTGGAAGCACGTATATGAAGTGTAATTGCCTTATGCATATAGTTGTAGAATGTTGTGCTCGAAGCAAGTTAAACCGACGAGAGTCTAAATACATGGTTTTTGAAATTATATTCTTTAGAAGTGTTTTTATGTGTTTAAAGAATGTATTTTCATGATTATGTATGCTAAACATGGCCATGTACAAGTATGGTATTGAAAGTGGGTCAAAAATGAAGTTTGCCAAAACACCCGTAACTTTGTAAAGCATGTTTTCGCGGATCGTTGAGACCACGTTTATACATTATAATGAATTATATGAAGTTTTTATGTATTATGGAAAGTTTTGTAAAACGTCGAGTCCATAATGTTGGTTTTTCAAAAAACGTATGCCTTGGGTAACATCAGCCTTTTAGCGGTGCGGCTAAACGTTTAGCCGGTGTGGCTAAGTTTTTTAGCCGCAGTGGCTAAATGGGGGTTTTCCAATTTTTGGTCATTTTTGAAAAATCATATAAAAAACCGTAACTCTGTGGAAGTCGTGCCACCTATCGTTAGAAATGTATTTGAGTCTATTTTCCAATAAAAATACATTTAGAATCTGGTTCTAAATAAAAGTATGCGTGAATAGCTGATTTGTAACATAAGTAAAAAAAATATTTTCGAGTCTGGAAAGGGCCTCTTCATAAACGGCTAAAATACATTTTCTTTATTCTTTTTGTTTTTATATTAATACTATTATTATTAGTGCTAACTAAACTTTTGGTCCTTATAGTGTGACGAGTATTTCATTTCCAGCCCAAATTTTGAAAGCGTTTCGGGTTTGGTCCCAAAGTTAAACACTCGTTTCAGTTTGGTCTAAATTACAGTTGATTATTATTATTATTATTATTATTATTATTATTATTATTTTATAACATTACTTTCTTAAAATAAATAGGATACTTATAAAAAGTTAGTGGAGAGTCGAGATACTATCTGAGCTCCCACTCCTTTAGCTATAACAAAGTTAATCCTATTAAAAATATGAATATCAGCACGTGCTCCAATGTCGTGAGTCACGAAGAACTTTCAGATCCGCTTCAGTAGGGTCATCGCATCCTTATCTAATTTCCCAAGCGAAGAAAATGAAAAGGAGAGAAAACCATATCCGATGTTTGCACACTTAGCCTCGTACTTGACCCGTTTACAATGTGCTACATCAATCACCGCATGACCAGGCATAAAATCAACCATACCAGTCTGCGTCAATGGTGAGGACCCTGTCAAATCCATACACACATCAAGTCCTTCATCCTACGAATAGAGTAACATATCTACAGGACGTAAAGGCTTGTCAGATCCTCTACCAAGACCAATATCAGCTTCTTTTCTAGGCAAAATCCCTAACCGAAAACATATGTCAACCAGGGTATCACGCACAACATTATGCCGATGCTTGATACCAATAATACCAGCACAAGATACAACATGGTCTCTATAAATATCCCCTGTAAAGACTTTGGAACAAGCTGAGCACGGCTTTGAAACAGAAAATAGGGGGTCACCTAATCGATAGCATAACACATAAGGATAAGTCTTGCCGTTCATAGTCTGTCCCAACCCAGAGATCGGAACCACCCTAAGCCAATCAGAAGTGTGATCCTCTATTTGAGATTTCCATAAAGCGATATGTCCAGAAGATAAGAAAAAAGTGGATTCTACAGTTTGAGTAACACGTGTGAAATATATATCTGCCAGTTTCTTTATGAATTTGGGGGTAGCGATCTCACTTGCATTACTTAAAAGGCTAGTCTTCATTATTGTATTAAACGCATACAAGGCATCATTTAATGTAGGCCTAGAAGCTACAATACCAGAATGTAGAAGCAACTTAGTCTGTAAGCTAGCAGACTGCAATCTAGAAGCAAGAAATGCATAATTCAAAACATCACCTGCATAATAGACGCCTAGCCCCCAAAATGCAAAGGGAAAGGTAGCAAGTCTCTATTGCTAATCACCAAAACCAGGTCCAGAAGTAGTGACAATACGCTCTAGAGCAAAGTGAAGAGCCGCATTAAAAGAACATTGTACCATCTCAAACACGTGTGAAGAACATGTGTGCATAGCAAAATATAGTTTAGATATACCTACACATGAATGAAGAAGTAACAACTCACATTGAGGATCATTAATCTTAGAAATTGTATCCATCAACACAATGGTTTTGGCCACTCTCTTCATCACAAGCACACTGCTGAAATTGAAATCCACACTAGCAGGCACACACCAAGTAATTTAGCACCATGCAACGGCCGAGGAATATTAGGCGGGAAAACACCCGCAAGCATGCTTTTAAGGTCTTCCTTTGGCAAAAAAAACCCTAGTTTTATCGACGTTGAGATGCAAGCCACAATGAGGTCCATCCTCCATAATTAACTCTAAAACCTTCCCCATAACCAAATTATCTCCAATAATAGTGCCATCATCCAGATACCAAGCCTGTAGAAAAAGGCTAAAGGAGTCTCTAATCTTACATATCAAAGGATGTAACACTAAAGAAAAAAGTAAAGGGCCAAAGGGGTCACCCTACTGCACCTCTTGGCATGACCATAAAGTGTGTTCCCCATAGTACAATCTAGCTGGGGAAGAGTAACAAAATTCCACCTAACAAGAAATAGCAGGACAACAAATGATTCACCGAAGTGGTGAATCTCTTTCTAGATGGGAACTGTCCCAAGATACTAGGTGAGTATATTGCTAGTGCTCCTCTCACACCTCTTGTTATTATTATAATAATAATAATAATAATAATTAAAAATAATAATAATTATTATTATTATTACTATTACTATTATTATTATTATTATAATAATTTCATAATAATAATAATAATTATTATATAATAATGATGGTTTCCAACAAGTGGTGAATAAGAAATGTAATAACAAAAGGAGTTCGGCGGGTAACAAGCTACCTAAGGGTGTTCCTGTAGCTAAAGGTTTTCATGTAGGGAAGGAGTTTAATTATCAACCTATGGCTCCTAGTGCTGGTTCTAATGGTGGTGGTAACTGTGGTGAAACAAGTTCTAAAGCTGGCCCGTCTAAAGATACTAATGTTGGTGCTTCAGTTGCTACTATAGGTAATCCAAATGATAGGTAGCAAGAAAAAAACGTTGTGGATATGGGTATGATGAAGATGTCTAATATTACTATGCCTAACCCATTTGCTGCTTTGGATAATGACAAGGAAGAAGAAGTTGAAAATATTTAGGACGAATCTATGAACTTGAATATTCAAAATACAGGGGCAAGCACTCTTGCTCATACGATCTCTAATGTTTAGTGTTACTTCTTAGAATATAAGGGGTTTAAACCGCTCCACTAAGCAAAAAGAGGTTCGGCAGGTGATGAATGAGAATAATTTGAGTGTATGTGATATTTTAGAGTCACATGTCTATGTGGCTGTTGTTTATGACACTTGTAAAAAGGTTTGTCATAGGTGGAAATGGACTTCTAATGGGAGTCTTTGTCCTAAAGGTTCTTGGATTATTCTTGGCTTGAATGATGATATTGTGGACGTTATGATTATGGCTCAAACCAACCAGGTGATGCATATACAAATTAATATTAGAGTGAATAACAAAGTTCTTTTTTGCTCATTTATTTATGTAGATAATTATTATGTTGATCGGCATGCTCTTTGGAATAATTTGGCTGGCCATGCTTCACTTATGCAAGATAAACCATGGGTTCTTTTAGGAGATTTTAATGTTGCTCTTAACCTTGAGGATCACTCATGTGGTGGTTATAAGCCTAATATTGCTATACGGGAATTTAAAGAGTGTGTGCAAAAGATGGATGTTATGGATGTTAATGCTACCGGCCTCCATTTTACATGGAATCAAAAGCCAAAAGGCTCCAATGGCATATTGAAGAAAATTGATAGGATCATGTGTAATATTCCTTTTACTAATGATTTCTCAGGTTCTTTAGCTATATTTCAGCCTTATCATAATTCTGACAACTCTCCTTGTGTGCTCTGAATCCCTAAGGTTAATAGACCTAAACATAAGCCCTTTATATTCTCTAATATTCTTGTTTACAAAGAGGGTTTTCGTGATGTGGTTGGATCTGGTTAGAATTTAAATGTTAATGGGTATGTTATGTATAGAGTTGTTAAAAGGTTGAAAGGGCTTAAAACTCCCCTTCATAAACTTCTTCATGATCAAGGCAATTTACATGGTCGGGTTAATCGTCTTAATATGGAACTTGATGAGGCTTAGAAAGCAATTGATCATAACCTTTCTTGTTCATTACTTCGTGATGAACATGCTCATTATCTACTGGCTTTTAAAGAAGCCTTTTTAGATGAAGAAAGGATTTTAAGACAGCAGCCTAAAATTAAATAGCTTAATGCGGGTGACTCTAATATAGCTTATTTCCATAAGATTGTTAAAAGTAAGTGCGCTCGTAATAGAATTAAGATGGTTTGGGATTCCTCTAATGTTCTTCATGAAGGGAAAGTGGTCGTTAGTGCTTTTGTTTCCCATTATGAACAGTTTCTTGGGTTAGAGGGTACCACCACCCCTCTTGATGATCCCAGACTTTTCTCTTTGGTTCTTTCAGATCATAAGGCTGAATTCATGGTTAGTGAAGTGTCCGATAACGAAATTAAAGGTGCCTTATTCTACTTAGGGGATGACAAAGCTCCTAGTTCATATAGGTTTACTGCTGCATTCTTTAAGAAGTATTGGGATATTTTGGGTGGTAAGGTCATGTGGATCCCTTTGAATATAGATCTTACTACCTTATTAGGGGTTGTAGCTAATATGAATAGATTCACACAAACTACAGGAGAAACAACGATTAAGAACACTATAAGTTATGCGGAATCTAACTTATAATGCAAAGAAGAACAATGAATATTGATAACTAAGCTTTTGTATTAATTGCTAACTATAAGATTGACATTGAACTGATATCTCTAACTATGCCGTAAGGGTTCCTTTTATACACTAAGGAAAACCCTAATCTTGGCTTATAAAATGCGTAAAAGATCATGCATATCTTTTCCTATTAATAACTCATGCATATCTCTTAAACGATACTAACTATTTTATACTAACGGTACTAACTATCTGAGCAGTACTTAACATTTTGTACTGTCAGTACTAACTATAACTAGCGGTACTAAGTATATGACTAACGGTACTAAGTCAGGAATGTATAATTCCCAATAATCCTCCCTAAAACATGATTGTTGAACTTGTTTAACTTCATGTTTCTTTGGGGTAGATTCTTTGAACATCATAGAGGATGTATTCAAACACTCTGACAAATCTTGATCTGATCTTAAAGTTTCTTTGACATCTTTTGCTATCCTTCTGCAACATGTCTTCAACAATACAGCAACATCTTTTCAGCAACAATCCAACTAAGTTTGCTTTGTAGTTGTTGGCAAACTACCAGCCATAAACGGATTTGATATTCCTTTACCAGTAGTCGTTTGCTCTGGGATAGTCAACTCTTTATTGCAAAATATGGTGAGTTGATTACCATACAGTTTTTGGTAAACTGTCAACCATCAACGGAATTGACTTGTCTTTACCAAACACCGTTTGCTTTTGGACTAGCCAATGCTTTATTGCCATAACATGGTGCATTGATAAACCATATAGTTTTTAACAAACTATCAGCTATCAACAGATTTGAGTAGTCTTTACCAAGAACTGTTTGATCCTGGACTAGCCAACTCTTAACCATGAAGCAAGGTGAGTTGAGAACCCTACAATTTTTGGTAAATTGTCAACCATAAACGGATTTGAGAAGTCTTTACCACAAGCCGTTTGCTTATGGACTAGCCAGTTCTTATGCCTATTAAGCATGGTGAACTGATGACCATTTGTTGTGTGGTGGTTAGCCAACACTCAAACCCTTCTCAATTCCATTTAATCTTTACTCTTCATTAAGCTATTGCTTAATGAACCTTATCAAATCTAATGCAGCAATACTTTTTACCTCAACTTCTAATCCAAAATCAAGCATTCTTTGCAGCAATTCCTTGGAGAGAGGATATTTTCTTTCAACTAGCATGCGAATGATTGTTCCATCCTTAAACTCTAGAATGCAAACTCCACAAGCCTCATATAGTCTCCAAATGACAATCTCCCAATCTTGTTGATCATTCCATAAATCACCTTGATCAGTTACTTCTATTAAGGATTCCATCATAATCTTCAAGGCTCCCCAAAGAATCAACTATATACCTTCTTTGTGCATAACATACAAACTGTACAACACAACCATTTGCCTCCCCTTAACTAATGCAGCTTATGGATTGATCATCCCAATAGTAACAACCAAAAACTGAAACCTGCTAACATCGACTCTGTAGACAACAAGGTAATCCCCCTCTGGTGATGAAACCTTGTCCAACTTAGAAATAAATGATTTTGTCTCCATTATTTCACTATCTATGGTACCTTCAAATGTAACAATCTTTAGACACTTTCTGTGTTCATCATCACTATCAACATCTGGTTGTGGTCTTTTCCTTTTCCTAGCAATCATCTTTATATGACCACCTTTTCTCTTCTTTGTACCCTGCTCTGCTACATCTTGCTTTGCAGGTACCTTAGTTGAGACATCTTCCTTGACAATCTTCTTCTTCTTGTCAGGATCACTAGCTCCTTCATTCATTTCCTTAATCTTCTTTCATCTTCAGTAGAACCAATAGTAATGAAACTATCATCAAACCTCTTTACTTTTTCATACAAAGCCTTTATTTCATCAAAGCTTTTGGTCTTCAAATCAGCATGCTTCTTGTTTCCAACATGTTTCAAATAAGTCATCATTTGATTCCTAAACTGATTCTTTGTTGGAGGTTTGTTTCTAATAGCTTCAGATCTTTGTTGAGCAAGGATTCTTCTTTGAGTAGCTATAGTATCATGAAGAAATTTTGCTCTCTCTTCCACTGTGAACTGTTCTCTCTTTGCTTCTTGTACTCTTTCAGCTAGAAGTCTGTCAGCTTCAATTCTTGCTTGAATAAAGTCATATTCATTAGAGAGTGCAGTCTTAGTTGCTTCCTCCTCAGATAGCCTTTTTCTCTCTTCTTCAGCTTCCCATTCCTCTTGCATTTTTCTAGCCACCTCTTCATCATGAGCAATCTGATCAAACTTCTTTTTAGCTTTAGTAATTTCTTCAGATTTAGTATCAGATTCCTCATCTTCTTCAATCCTCTTTTTGCCTTTATCATTTGGATCAATCTTGGGAAGAGGCTTCAATGTTAACACTGATCTTGTTGAAGTGGTCCTTGGTCTCTTAGTATTTTTTAACATTCTAATTTTAATACTTTTTACCCCCCCCCCATTTTTCTTTTGAAAACTTTCCTTTATCTGACTCATTGTTTAGAAGAACTTGAGCAATTTTTTCATCATCTCCAAAGGTTGTTCGAAGTAGTGTTGGGAGTTGTTTGAGTGCTGAAGAGTACCTTTCTCTTGGTTCTGGCTCAGCATAGTACTTCTTCAAGCTTGTCGGTACATATGTTTTGTTCTGGCAAGGTACTACTTTTAGCATTGTCAGTCCTTCATCTTGCCTATCAGTACTTTGTTGCTGAGCAGTACTTTCTCCCTTTTCATCAACTTTATCAGTCTTCCCTTCATCTTGGGCAAGAGTGTAGTCTATTGTGTCATCAATGTCCATGTCCAAATCATCCCATTCAGTGTTTGTAGGTACTGTAGGAGCACCTTTGGAAGATTTGACAGTTTTCCTCCCTTGTTTGAATACACTCCTCCTCTTTGATGTCTTCAAGACCTTCTTCTTGTTTTGGTTCTTTCTCTTAACAGTCCTGAGCCAAGCTTTATGATGAAGAATGAAAGGCTGGCTTGCTTTTCAACTTCTTGATTGTGCCTTAAAGATTTGATTTACTGCATCTTGAGTTGTTGACTTGTGTACACATTGAAAGTAGAAGATCATAGCACTTTGGAGGTCAAGGCCCCCTCACTCCCTGAAAGAGATTTATCACTGGATGACTGACTTCCAAGATTTCCACCAGAACCCTCAGGAATGGGATCAGGAATAGGTATAGTGGGTGAAGGTCCAGGTGATGGGTCAGACTGAGGCTCAACATGGGCTTCACTTAGGTGAGGAGGAGAGGGTGTAGGTTGTGGTTTAGATGGTCTTTCTGACCCTTCACCCTCATCTTCTGTTGGTTGAACCAACATGTTAGGAAACAGAGGCGTGACTTTCCCTGAAAAATGTTTTCCCTTTTTGACCATAAAAGAGAAAACTTTATTAGACAAAACATGGATGGGAAAGTGATCTAATGGGACAGGCACAGTCTTTAACTGGTTAGATAAAAAGATTGAGATAAATCTTGGATACATTACAAACTTTTTTGTTGCATCTAACTGTCTAAGCATACCATTAAAAAATGTAACTTAGAAAATTAACATTTGATTAGAGGTCAAGCAAATCATGCAGTGGCATATTAGGGAATCTGATCCCAAAAAGTACTTTTTGAACTTAGGCAGTGATTTAAGGTATGAAATAGAAATTTCCATTAGGGTGAAAACAGTGCTTTGTTAAATGTTAGGACAGTTAAATCCCCCTCATACCCCATGAGCTTAATAGCATCAATAGGCTTGTTTTTCTGAGAATCTATCTTTAACATCATCATACGAAAGATCACTTGTAATGGATGCTTCAGAGATAGTTATAGGCTTGCCAGCTACTTTGACATTAATATATCTAACATTATTGATTGTTCGAGACTTAGCAGATGTCCAAAACTATCAACAAA
This sequence comes from Tanacetum coccineum, assembly GCA_026074375.1. NCBI lineage: Eukaryota > Viridiplantae > Streptophyta > Magnoliopsida > Asterales > Asteraceae > Tanacetum > Tanacetum coccineum. The sequence goes on along the minus strand of BQNB010077388.1, from coordinate 1,260 downwards.
CGTAGTAGAGATTACAGGACTTACAGTGAGAGCATAGTGAATAGAGTTTCGTGTAAGAAAGTCAATCAACTTTATTAGTCTTCCCTTCATCTTGGGCAAGATTATAGTCCATTGTGGCATCAATGTCCATGTCCAAATCATCCCATTCAGTGTTTATAGGTACTGTAGGAGCACCCATTTAGTGTTTATAGGTATTGTAGGAGAGTAATTGAGAGAGATTACGTGAGTGAATTTTGCAATTGAGATGGGTTTATATAGGTTAAATAAACCTAAGAGCAAAGAAACCGTTACAAGTTACACTTTAGACCCTTGGCGGTATTTTCTTCAACGGCTCTTTAGCGTTACTAACTTTGCCCATTGGTACGAAAATTGCACTATCAATACTAACTTTTGTGAAACAAGACTTCATCAAGTTTGGAAATATGAGTGCTTTAGTACCGTCTATATCTCTCTGTAATGACTCTTTATATCCCTAATAACTCTATGTAAATCATCACCATTACCAGAATCCTTCTTTGTGTATAACATACAAACTGTACAACACAGCCATTTGCGTCCCCTTAACTAATGCAGCTTATGGATTGATCATTCCAATAGTAACAACCAAGAACTGAAACCTGCTAACATCAAATGCCTTGGTTAGAAGATCAGCTACATTGTCATCAGTGTGTATTTTTAGCACCTGGATAAGTTTGTTCTCATAAGCACCCCTTATGAAGTGGTGCCTAATTGAAATATGCTTTGTTTTGGAGTGAAATACTGGATTCTTTACAATGCATATAGTACTTTCATTATCAATGTAGATCTTTATGTTTATGAAATTGAACCCATAGTCTAACATTTGATTTTGAATCCACAAAACTTGCCCTCAGCAATTTGCAGCAACAACATATTCTGCCTCTATAGTAGAAGTAGCCATAATTGTCTGCTTTTTACATTGCCAAGAAATAAGTCTCATGTCAAGAAATTGACAACCTCCTGTTGTGGATTTCTTGTCAAGATTTGTTCCAGCATAGTCACTATCTGAGTAGGCTTCTAGGTCAAATGAGGACACTTTAGGATACCAAAGGCCCAGTTTAGGTTTACCTTTTAGATACCTAAAGATTCTCTTTACAACATTTAGATGGGAGGTCTTTGGAGTGACTTGAAACCTAGAACAAGCACAGACTGCAAACAAAATATCAGGCCTAGAAGCAGTCAAGTACATTAAAAAGCCAATCATGGATCTATAAAGGTGTACATCCACATCACTAGCTTCCT
>BQNB010077387.1:1643-30864 GCA_026074375.1 Tanacetum coccineum | reverse complement strand
TTAGGCCGATTTGACCTATTTTTGACCGATTTAACCGATTTTTGACCGATTTGACCGATTTTTGACCGATTTTTGACCAGACCGTTTTTTCACCTGATTTGCCTTATTTTCCAAGGTGTATGGCCGAGTAGCTTAGAATCGGCGATTACAAGGCCGCTTAGGCCAATTTTTGCACGATGATGAATTTAGCTCCTTTCTTTTTAGTAAAAAGAGTGTTATCTACCATTCCTATTTTATATTCATGTTTAATAAGAAAAGCTTTTAATTAATCATACCAAGCTTTGGGTGCTTGTTTAAGACCGTATAAAGCTTTCTTCAGTTTATAAACATGATCCGGTTTTTCAAAGTCAATGAATCCTGGGGGTTGTGCTACGTATACCTCTTCATTGATAAAATCGTTCATGTTAGGATTAAAAGACTTTTTGAAGGTGTTTGGAAGTTACTGCTGCTAAGGTTAGAGTTACTACTGCTAAGCATAACTTAGTGCTGTTAGTGATATTAGTGAAAAATATACTAAGTAGTTAATACTGCTAGCATATATTACTACTGCTAATGGAAGTTAAGACTGCTCAGAGACTTAGAAGAAATACTACTAAGTAGTTAATACTACTAGTATAAAAGTTACTACTGTTAGTGTAACTTGGTACTGCTAGTGTATGTTAGCACTGCTTAAGTAAAGTTACAACTGTTAGCATAAAGTTGGTACTGCTAGTGTAACTTAGTACTGCTGATGAAGAATGAAGAAAATATTCTAAGTAGTTACTACTGCTTGTACACAGTTAGTGCTGCCAGAATAAAAGTTAATGCTGCTGGTTACAACTGTTGAAAGATTACAACTGCTAGAAGAGTTTCTACTGTCAGAAGGATAAAGACAAGAGAAAGGATTAAGATGAAGATTGTTTATCAAGATTACTTACGGGATATGTATGAGATCTTTTGTAAAAGATATGTATATCTTATTAAGTTAGAAGATTTGCAGTTATCTTTTAGAATTATAGAAGATTTGTAGTTATCTTGTAAATGACTCCTTGGTGTATAAAAGGAGATCCTAGGTTATGGTTACATACACATTCATACGTTTTGATATATAGCTTCAAGGTTGTAAACCCTAGTACTACACAGAGTACTCGTATTATTGATAATAATAATATTTGAGCTTTTCAGTAATATTATTGTTCATACATTGTTCATACAGTTTACTGTTTCATTAATATTCTTCTAAGTATTAAAGAGTAGATTCTGCATACTCTTTAGTATTCACAAAGTTTCTACCATAGTTATTTTGGATCTATCCAAAGTAACTTAACCTTTACAAGCTAAGTAATCGATCTTAAGTTGGGATCAACAAGTGGTATCAGAGCTTGTGTTCTGAAATTTTGATCTAGAAGAAACTAACAAGAAGAACTCTTTACTCACAAGGAAGAGATGGATCTAGAAACTGCACATGCCACTACTACTGCAAAGTTGCCCATTCTCAAACAGGGTGAATATGATATGTGGAGGCTAAGGATTGAGCAATACTTTCAAGTACAAGACTATGCTCTATGGGATGTCATAGAGAATGGAAACTCATTCAAACCATTAGCTCAAATAACAACAAATGCTGAAGGTACCTCAACTACACTAATACCAGGTCCTGTAACTATTGAAGAAAAGGTTCAAAAGAAGAATGATGTAAAGGCAAGAAGTATGTTGCTGATGGCACTTCCTAATGAACATCTAATGACTTTTAATCAGTACAAGGGTGCTAAGACCTTGTTTGCTGCTATACAAACAAGATTTGGTGGTAATGAAGCCACAAAGAAGACTCAGAAGACTCTTTTAAAGCAAATGTATGAGAACTTTAGTGCTTCAAGCACAGAGTCTCTTGACTCTATTTTTAACAGGCTTCAGAAGATTGTAAGTCAGCTGGCTATCTTGGGTGAAAATATTTCACAAGAAGATCTAAATTTGAAATTTTTAAGAAGTCTGCCTTCTGAGTGGAATACTCATGTTGTGGTCTGGAGGAATAAACTTGATCTAGACATAATGAGCTTTGATGATCTCTACAACAATTTCAAGATTGTTGAACAAGAGGTTAAAGGAACTGCAAGCTCAAGTTCTCAGAATATGGCTTTTGTGTCATCCCCTAGCAATACTAATTAAGTTAATACTGCTTGTGGAGTTAGTGTTGCTAACACTCAAGTCAGCCCTGCTAGCACTCAAGTTAGCACTACTAGTACCCAAGTTAGTACTGCTAACTTAAGTGATGACACTGTTTATGCATTTTTGGCTAGTCAACCAAACGGGTCTTAACTTGTATATGAGGTCCTTGAACAAATCCATGAAGATGACATAAAAGAGATGGATTTGAAGTGGAAGTTAGCATTGCTAAGCATGAGGACAAGAAGGTTTTTCCAGAAAACTGGTAGAAAGATTACTATTAATGGGAGGTAAGGTGACACAGACTGGATATGGACCAAAGTCTAGGTAGATGTGTTTTAAACTTCCACAAGATGGACACTTTGCTCAGGGAATGAAGAGGAGCTAGGAACCATGATAATAGAAACAGGAATCAAGACAGCTCTAGAAGGACTATAAATGTAGAAGAAACTTCTTCCAAAGCCATGGTGGCTATTGATGGAGCTGGTTTTGACTAGAGCTATTGGTAGCTGATGAAGTCCAGTACAAACATGGCTCTCTATAGCTTTTTCGACTCTAAGTAATTGAAGGACAAACTTTTCAAAAACACTATCTAAAAAAGCTTTTGAAAAAACTCTTAAAACTTAACTTGATGATTTAAGAATAGAGTTTAACAAATTTGAGTTCAATTTAGCTACTTATAAAAGAGGGTTAGCATCTGTAGAAGAGCAACTTGTCTTTTACAAAAAGAATGAGGTTATTTTTTATGAGCAACTTGCTGTTCTTAAAAGAGATATCTCATATAAAGACTCAGAAATTAGCATGCTTAAAAGTGAGTTAGAAAAGCTTAAGCAAGAAAAAGAATGCAATCAACTTAAAATTGAAAATTTTGATAATGCTTTTAAGAGTCTAGACAAATTAATAGGGAGTCAGATACCTGACAAAAGTAGAAAGGGTGTGGGATTTGTAAGCTATAATGTTGTTCCACCTCCTCCTACATGGTTATTTTCACCCCCAAAGTTTGATTTGTCCAACTCTGGTCTAGAGGAGTTCCAACAACCTGAGTTTGAAGGCTATGGACCTAAGCCTAGTAAGAGTGTTAGTGGAGATACTTCTAATGAGGTTAGGGAATCTCCTAATGCCCCATTGATTGAGGAGTTGGTGTCAGATGATAAGTTAGAGAAGAAAACTGTTTTTCCTACTGTTGCTAAGATATAATTTGTTACCTAAACAACAAGAAAAACCAATTAGGAAACCAATTAAGTATGATGAAATGTACAGGTCACAAAGTCCTAGGGGAAATCAAAGAAACTAGAATAATCAGAAGTTCCAACAGCTAGGAAGTGAATTTGTGATGTACAATAAAGCTTGTTTAGTCTGTGGAAATTTTAACCATGTGCAGGCTAACTGTAATTACCATCAAAGGGAAAGGGTGGTATCTGGGAATAATTATACAAGGGTGAATTACAATTATTCTGCTAAAAAGGCTCACCCTAATGCTCACAGTAACATGGTTCCAAGAGCAGTTTTAATGAAAACTGACCTAAGATCACTTAATACTGCTAGGCCTGTTAATACTGCTCATCCCAAAACTATAGTTTATAGTGCTAGACCAATGTCACATTTTTCTAAATCAGCACAATCAACTGTAAAGAGGCCCTATCAAATAAGAACAACATTAACTAACAAAAATTCTAACCAAAAAGTTAATACTGCTAAGGGAAAATTTTATACTGCTAGGCCAAAAATAGTTAATACTGCTAGGCCAAATTCAGCAATAGTTAATGTTGTGAGGGAAAATCAGGTTAATGCTGTTAAGGCCTCAGCATGTTGGGTTTGGAGACCTACCAAACTTAATAGTGCATCAATTACTTTGAAGAGACATAATTATGTTGATGCACGAGGCAGATCCAAGTCAGTGATGGCTTGGGTCCCCAAAGGAAACTAATTTCCTTATTTTTATGTGCAGGGTCATCCACAAAAAGAAGATCAAGGCTATGTTGACAGTGGATGCTCAAGGCACATGACAGGGAACATGTCCTATCTCTCAGACTTCAAGGAATTTGATGGAGGATATGTTACCTTTGGGGGAGGAGCCAAAGGAGGGAAAATTACTGGTAAAGGAACTCTTAAAACTGGTAAGCTTGATTTTGAGGATGTGTACTTTGTCAAGGAGTTACAGTTTAACCTTTTTAGTGTTTCACAGATGTGTGACAAAAAGAACAGTGTTCTTTTTACTGACACTGGATGTTTTGTTCTGTCTCCTGACTTTAAGTTAGCTGATGAAAGTCAGGTTTTACTTAAAGTTCCTAGAAAGAACAATATGTACAGTGTTGATATGAAGAATATTGTTCCTAAAGAGAGTTTAACTTGTCTTGTTGCAAAGGCCACACTTGATGAATCAATGCTATGGCATAGGAGGCTAGGTCATGTAAATTTTAAAACTATTAATAAACTTGTTAAGGAAAATCTTGTGAGAGGTTTACCTCATCAAAGAAGGAAAGATGGGATACTTTCGAATCATCAGAGCTGATGGAAGTTCAAGGAGGTATTCATCAATGATTAGGATGCTTCAGAACATTGACAAAGAAGAATTGGAAATACTCTGGAAGTTAGTTAAAGCTAAACATGGGAATACAAGACCAGAGGAGGCATATGTAAGAGTGTTATGGGGTGATCTGAAGGTAATGTTTGAACCTGATGTAGAAAGTAAAGTATGGAGAAATCTACAAGGATACAATGTAACAGTTTGGAAGCTATTTTCTTCAAATGGAGTACATTTTATGAGATTTTAGAATCTGCAATCACACCCCCACACCCACCCACCCTACCCCCCCTATATCTTTATGGCTGGTAGTAGAAAAAGTATTACCTCACACTGCAACAAATTAAAAAAATGCTCACAAGAAGCTTCAAACTGGTCCATTTGGCAATGAGATGTGTTACCAACTTCTGAAATACCCTGACAAATCAGGTTAAGAATCCTGGATAGGTGTTACATGTTAGTTGTTTGATTGTCATCTCAATGGTGTTTGGTGAAGATCTTTTTAATGAAGAAATGTGAGATTCCAAAAGAAGAATATCAAGTTTAGGGGAGGATTGTTGGAATTAAAAGCTTCTTGATGCTGTTTGGAAGTAACTGCTACTAAGGTTAGAGTTACTACTACTAGTATATATTGTGAAGTTTAAAGAAACATTGATAATCTTCTAGGACCGTTTAAGCTATCTAGGATATCAATAACATTGATAATATATTTTGCACAGCGTAATTAACACATAACAGAACAATGATATGAACAATGGGTTATTACAAACATTCCAAGCCCCATTATTATTGTTCAAGAATTAATACGATTACATCTATAAACTGTAACAGGAAATCTTTAGATCATTTGTGGGATTAAAACCTAAACATATGGCCGTCTACATCTCTACGCTGAAATACACCACTCACAACGCTTTAGGTACAGAATTCACGAATTTACAACTAAAACCTAATGACCTGATATCTCCTTTAATTATACTAGAGATAAATTTGTTTACAAAGGATAAGTATTAGGAAATAAACAAATCTTCCTAACTTTTACAATTATCTTCTAGGAAATCTTCTGTAATCTTCCATCTTTTGAAGAATTCCTTCTTTGTCTTTTAAGTCCTTCATCTTTCATATGTTTTGTCTTATCAACTCAAATATAATTCCCAACAATCTTCCCCTAGTTGATAATGACAAAACCAAAAATAGCTCGAGCTTCTTCCCTGAAGCTTTATTATATATGAAGAATAGAAAACTATTCCACCAAGGTTCTACGCAGTTGCAATTCATCTTTTTTGTACGCCTTCTTCCATTATTTGTCATAATCAAATAAGGGACTAAAGTATGCAACTTTGATTTTGACAACCACAAACCACTATCACACTTCTAATCCAGCCTTTTAATCAACTTAAATTACCCTCCATGACGCGCCTTGAGATAAATGAACTTGAGTAGTATATATTAAACTTCCAGCAGTTGTTAATAATGACTTACAGTAGTAAAAACCTTCACCTCATGTGGTGCATGTAAATGGTTAAACATTTTAACAATAAGCTTCCCCTGAAACCCATTATGTTTTACCATTTTTTGAAAAATCTTCAATTTCTGTAGGTCTCTTTGTAATAGATACTGATGAAGAAAAACTAAGTATAACGAAACTTGATGTTTGAAGTAGGAACAACCCAAATTGTGTCTTTGTCTTGTTACTATCCACGTGGACTCAAAACTCATACCAAGACCAAAGTATACGTAGGTTCAGCTATGATCTTGACAAATTCATCTACTATATGAGCACTGAGCACAACAACGTAACTCCTTAAAGTGATAGCAAATGTACGCATTGAGCACCATAAGAGAAATGGCACACCTTTGCTAGATTTTGACAAGTCTTCGTCACATTGTTTCTAAGCACGAACAAGTTATCTTTAAAGTGTAACAACCATTTAAGATTTTATGACTAAGATAACTCGCTATTACGATAATACTCCACTTCAAACATTAAATATGTGTTAAATAACCTTCTTTGTTAATCAATTAATCCAAGAAATCCAAAAATACGAGCTTTAAATGAGTTGAGAACATGTAAAATCATTACCTGTTAGCTTCCCTTAAAATGGAGCATTATGTCATTCGAGTCAACCATGTGTGTTATCGTTATCGAATAATTCTTGCAGCAGTATTAAATCCATAAAGCCCAAGTAGTATTAACTAAACTCCTTTTTAATGCTAGCAGTACAAACTTAATAAGGTAGCAGTACTAAATATTGCTCGAATAGTATTAAAAATAAAGGAGCAATACTAAGTAATTACCAATTAGCAACACTTTTTCTGTAACAAAACTATACGGGAATCTGTCACTAATCTTTTTTTTCCTTCCTTCCCACATTTCTGTAGTGACACTTTATTGTTACAAAGCTGTTGCTACTTCTTCACTAATTCGTATTCTCCTTCCTATGACACTTTTTAGTGTCACTAGTCTGTTGCTAATCTATCATAAATTCGAGTTCTTTTCCTCCCATTTCATTTGTGACACTTTTTAGTGTCACTAAGCTGTCACTAATGTGTCACTAATTTGGATACTCCTTCCTCCCGTACTATTTAGTGACTCTTTAACTGTCGCTGGTCTGTCTCTAACCTGTTACTATTATTAATCTTTTGACAGACTAAATGAGACGTGAGCAGTATTAACCAAGTAGAGGCAGTATTAATAAGCAGTATTAACTTTCAACTATCAAAACTCCCCAAGCTAGTACTACCAATTATAAGGAATCAAGCAACACTTAACTTGTTAGTGACAGCAAACATAATAAACGACAAACAGCTAAACAGTACCAAGTAGATAATGTCGATTCCGTTCGGCAGTATAAAAGTACCCATGGCAGTAGTAAAGATCCTTCTTCTTCTAAACCATTGAGCATAACATGACGAGCACAAGCTTTATAACCCCTTTTACAAACCACTTGGATCCACAAACTTGATGTTAAAGAAAACATGTATCTTTTTCTTGTCGCTTAAACATGTAACCTGAATGCCCAAACAGAAACATGCTTCTTCCAAACATCAAAGAATCAAGATAATTAAAGACGATTAGGGTTGTTAACAAAACCAATGAAACGTTCTTATTTATATATTTAGGGTTTGAGAGATTTCATCAAAACACTAAAACGTTTTGCAATCATAATCAATCTCATTTAACCTTCTATTGCTGCTCTTAAAGTGTACAAGAAAGACAAATACCTATTTAATTGAATTAGGATTTGATGAAAACCCTAATTTATTTACCTTGCATTTTGTAGCAATAATCGATACCATCATCATCTTCTCTTGTACCAGATTAGGGTTTTAGAAGAAACCCTAATTTTCACCAAATTTGACCTATCTTCAAACTAAACTTTGACACACATATATCTTCATTAGGTCGACTGAAAAACACCTTGTAGATCCTAGATATCACGAGCCACATGGCTCTGATACCAATTGTGAAGATTAAAGAAACTTTGATAATCTTCTAGGATCGTTTAAGCTATCTAGGATATCAATAACATTGATAATATACTTTGGACAGTGGAATTAACACATAAAGAATAATGTTATGAACAAGGTTTTACCAAACATTACAAGCCCTAATATTATTTGATAAGAATAATACAGTTACATCAATGAACTGTAATAGAAATCATAAGATCCTTGAGTCTAAACCTAACATATGGCGTCTACATCTCTACGCCTGGAATACACACACATACACGTTTAGGTACAGGAACTCACGAATTGTACACCTAAACCTAATGACCTGTATCTCTTTATATACTAGAGGTATTAGGTTTACAAAGGATAAGTATTAGGAAATAAACAGATCTTCCTATCTTTTACAATTATCTTCTAGGAAATCTTCTGTAATCTTCCATCTTTTAAAGAATTCCTCCTTTGTCTTTAAGTCCTTCATCTTTCATATGTTTTGTCTTATCAACGTAGATATAATTCCCAACATATATTACTACTGCTAATGGAAGTTAAGACTCCTCAGAGACTTAGAAGAAATACTCTAAGTAGTTAATAATGCTACTATAAAAGTTACTACTGTTAGTGTAACTTAGTACTGCTAGTACTGCTTGAGTAAAGTTACAACTGTTAGTATAAAGTTAGTACTGCTAGTGTAACTTAGTACTGTGAGAAGAATGAAGAAAAATATTCTAAGTTGTGATACTACTGCTTGTACACTGTTAGTGCTGCTGGAATAATAAGTTTATGCTGCTACTTAAACTGTGATGGACTGCTAGGAGAGTTTCTACTTGTAGAATGATACAAGGACAAGCGAAAGGTTCAGATGAAGATTGTTTCTTAAAGATTACGTTACGAGATAAGTTATGAGTTATTTTTGTATAAAAAGATACAGTAAAGTTATTTGTTTAGAAGATCATGATAACTTAGGAAAATATTGTAAGCATGTTAGGACTCCTTGGTGTATAAAAAGAGGTCTAGGGTATAAAGTTTGATGTACCAAACATTTATACACATTCATACATTTTGATATATAGCTTCAAGGTTGTAAACCCTAGTACTACAAAAGTAATTATATTTGATAATAATATTGGAGTTTTTGTGATATCATTTGTTCATACATTGTTCATAAATTTACTGTTTCATTTTTTATTCTTACTAAGTTTAAAGAGTAGATTATGCTACTATTTAAGTATTCATAAGTTTCTACCTTAGTTGTTTTAGATTTATCTAAAGTAACTTAATCTTTACAAGCTAAGGAATTGATCTTAAGTTGGGATCAACAGGTTTTGTTAGAAATCATAGATTTTGCAATCTTAGGTTTACTATTGGAACCAATAGTCTTAGGTACCTTAGGTCTCCTAGTTAGTATAAAATTAGTTCTACATAATTTCTTATGCAACTACTTCTAGGGGAATGGGTACCCTATAAGGAACTTTATTAGTGGCGGTAATCCTAGTTAAAGGGCACACATTTCTAACTTAAGTGAAAGTCATTCCTGTATGTCTCAAGTTATATCCAATTTTAGTAAACACTTTTCCTGTAGGTTTCCATTCTTCTTTCTTTTTGGCTTTCTTAACAGACTTAGATTTGGAACATGCATTCATATCAGAAACAAATTCAAGAAAGCATAATTCATGTCTAGCATCAAACATAGAGAACTCATTAACATTTAACTCATTAGCTCATAGTTTGCTATTAAATTTGTTGCATGCACATTTGCAATCCAGATGGTTCAACAACGCAATTCGATTTATTCAAACAAGACTTAACTATCCTAGAATGGTCTTTTGCTTTATTCTTCTTTTGGGTACTATTTGAAATCTGCAAGATCCTATCATTCTTTGTATTATCAGTAGTCTTTGATCTGCTAGATTTAGTAGATCGACTTACTCCTATAGAAGTTAACACATAATTGTTAGTGGTTTGTTTGATCTGTGTTTGGGAAGACCCTAACTATTTTTGGGATGTGCTTGATGATATGACGGGTTCAGCAAACCTAACTATTTTTTCTTCTTGTTGATAGCGTTGCAACAAACTAATTTCTCATAAGTTTGTGAATATCTATGGCCAAGTATCCTCTAACATAGCCTAGAAAACTCTTTGAATTTGCTTAACCATACTTACAAGCCAGAGTTAGATAGCACTATCTAATGGGTTTAGTGATTTAGCTTGTTCGACTATCTAGCTAAGAATAGCAGCTTGTTCCATAGTATGCTTAAGGTAGTATATGTGAGCTTCCCTGTTATTCTTAACCTTAGGAGCCAAGGTTACTGGGTTAAGCTTATACATTCCTAGAGCAATAGTGGTAGCGTTTGACACTTGGTCAGCATTGTCATCTATGTCTTTTCTTTATAATTTCCTAAGATCATTTTTAATGCTGTTATGACAAAAACCTTTTCCTGAAGTTGAGCATTTAAATTAGTAATTTCAACAGACTTTTGATTTAATTGATTAACCAAAGATTCAGTATGTTCTTTAGCACGAACACGTGATGGTTTAATTGAATCATAGAGTTGTTTATAAGTCTGTTTCAAATGCTTATATTCAGCAATTAGTTTTGCCACCCTATGTTCCAGCTCTATGTTGATGGTCTCAATCTCATCTATGTCCTTTTTCACACTATTTTTGGTGGAAGTTTTATTTAAACGTTTAATGTTTGCCTCCAATTTCTCGATTGTTGTGTCTTTTGCTTGAAGCTCAGCTTTCAAACTGTTCAATTCAAACAAGTGATCAAATGTAGGTTTAGTTTGGTTCACAGGTGTTTTATTCTTTTAAAAAATTTCTTTATTGAGTTGCATTGCAAGTTAGTGTTGTTCAAGTTTAGAAAAACTTTTTGAAAGTTTATTATACTCATCTTTTTCAACCATGTTGTGTTGTTTGATAAGCTCAGCTTCAAGTTCCAGACACTTGTTGCACATTTCAACATAATTCACAGAATCATTCACAGCAATAGAAGAATTCACATTCATAGAAGTATTCATATCCACAGAAGAATTCACTACAATATTAACAATATCTTGAGAAATGATTTGATCCAAGAGTTGATCATTTTCAATCAAAAATTATTTCTTTTGAATTTCAAAGCATTGTTTGTCTACAAAATACTGTTGAACAGCAGCTTCCATCTGGTTAAAAACTATTTGTACTTCCGTTACCTCATTTAAAAGATATTTATCAAAAACATTAAATATGTCTTTTAAGGTCTTTAAAAATGGAATTATTTCATTTAGAAAAACAGCTTTAGTGTGTTCAGACCCCCATTCCCCTTCTATTAATGCATCGGGTGTAATCCGCTTTTTCACTAAAGTGTCAAATTGGCCAAGATGGTATTTAAGCTTTTTAAAGCTTGTATTAACCAGGCTTACCCCAGGAAGTTCCCGTGGAGCCTCAATTTTAACAGGTGATAAAGCAGATTGGTCAGTATTATGATGTAAAGTTTTCAACCCGAAAGCTTGTTCATCAGATAGTTCTTGTTGTGGAACAAAACGTTTACCAAAATATTTAGATAATCGATTTAACTCAGCATAATTAATTGGTTTAATGTTAACTTTTTTTTTCTAAAATTGATAACATCAAATAGTTAATACATTTTAATATCAAATTCCCTTTGAAAATGCTTATAAACATGTTATAAATGCCTGAAAATGTTACTTAATTCTTTGTTATTAGTTTTCAGGGACCAAGTGAGCATTTTAGCAAAAGACAAGGGATTTGGACATGGAATGCACTAAACTTATAACACCTCGTGTTTTAGGGTCATTTACGACGTCAATAAATTCACTATGTATTTTTAGTATTGTACGCGTTTGCTTTTAAATCGTAATCGTTAAGTTAAATCGCTTAAGCTAAAAATTTTTTTTTTTATTTTTTTTTTTATGTTCAATGTAAACGGGCATCAAAAATTAATGTTTACTTCAAAGCAAGTATTAAAAAGTAATTATTTTTGAGGAATTTTATTATTCTTTACGCATTTTATTTTTATCGGTTACGTAAAGTGTTTACGTTTCGCGATAAATTAAGTTTAGGCATTCCCGGAACCACCAAAATAAATCTACGCTTCAACGAATACCTATTTTTATTTCTAATGATCAAAGTTTATAATACTTTACCCATATATATCAAATGGGACGCCCCACTTTAATAGAAATAACCAAGACTTTAACATATTCACAAGTATACATTATAAATAAAAGTTACCAACTTATTCTTTCAACAAAATGCAAAGTAATACTTTCATTTATCTAAGATATTAACTAGTCAATATCTTCCTTATTTCATGGGTTGAATACACCTAGGGAACAACAATGAACATAAGATAATCATCATGTTAACATTGTACATATTAGGAGGTATGTAAAGACCTAGCCATGTATAGTGAACTTGACCAACTATTACCCTAAAACCCTCATTGTGTTCCCAATCGCCCCCCCTTGTGGTCTCTCTTTGATAAATTTGCTAGCTAACTAATTCATTTGACTAAGTCTTTTATACATATAAGTCTTGCACTTTCGGAAAGAAAAACATACAACACATTTCCATGTAAAAAATCAAATACTATCTTTTTTTTTCTCTCTACAAAACCACGTCTTCCAAAACTTAACCCTTAAATATTTTACTCAAGTTTTCTACTCATTTACAAGTAATCATACAACATATCTAAGATATCTCAAGGTGTTTTGAAAGATTGATTAAGCTTTACAAGGATTAAGCAAGGAAAAAGGAAAGATTAGGTTTCAAACTAATCTAGGGTTTTCTAAGCTTTGCAAGCTTTGGTTTAATATCTAAATAAGGGTTTAGATATTATTGTTCATCATATTACATCACACTAAGGTTATCTAAAACTCTTTATAACTTTACATTTATGATTTTATGCATATATAAGTTCTATGTAGTTAATCACCATTTAGGACACTTTTAAACATGTAAAATGGACTTGTACTTTTAATCATGGTTTTGTATACTTTTACACATGTTATATAGTTGTAAATATCATGTCATGAAGGAAATATAAGTATTGTATCATGTTGGTTTAAGTGTAAAAAGTTCATGTATAAACTAGTAAGTAAAAGTTACTTAAGAAAGTTTATGATTTGAAAGTGTTGTTAAGGACTTGTTAACTTAGACATTTGGACAAAATATGGACTAATGGACATAATAATATGTAAGACACATGGTATAAAGGCTCGTGGAAGAATTGTGGTAATTTATTAAGTTGAAAAGTATATAAAACAAGTGTATATAATTAATTATATAAAAGCTATAAAAGGGTTGTTCTAATTCAATTTCCAAACAGTGGGTTTAATATTTTTATAAAATAGTACGTCTCATGACGATTCCAAAAAGGTAACAAACTCAAAAAATGGTCCCCTCCAAAAACTCACTATTCACCACTCATTTTCAATTATTATATTTTATTTTTTTAATAACGAGGAAGATGCTGCGTAGTGAACAAGTTATACGTTAAATTAAAAATCGTTATAAAAGAATTTTATAAAAACAGTTATTAAATACTTCTGATATATAAAGTTTATTATTTTTCATAGATAGGACTTATTTTTAGGATTCCAAAACATTTTGAATCATAATTTTTGGATCAATAACGAAGGAGTTATGAATTAGACGAGTTTATATACTTAAATGCATAAAAATACTTTTATAAACTATATTTATAAAAGTTACTGTTCACATCAGTAAATAACATTTTGAAAACATCATTAATATTATAGAACTTTTTATAACAAAGAAGTGCTCGAAAGAATCGTTAAAAATGGAGCTATAACGAATAAGATATGACATTTACGGGTTTTACGATAACTAAATCTATAAATATAAGTTTATAAACTGTTATGAACAGTAAAAGTACTGTTCACCAGTAGGTCAAAAATATGAAAATGTAATATTTTGATAACTCGTCTTAATACGAAAGCGTGGACATAAGAAACGTAAGAAACGGGCTTAAAACGATAAAGTTACGTCGTTTTTACTAATGAACTATTTATAAACGTTTTAACCTTATAAATACGATTTCACAAACGCAATTAGATGGTGATGTAACTATTTAGAATTATATATGGTATTAGTTAATCAAAGTGCTTAGTACTTATACGACCTACGTTTAACTAGGTTGCATTCCGTCATCTCCGTGACGCGTTTTCTGTTGTATTTGGATTATCATTAACTCAAGGTGATTTCATAGCCCCACATTTTACATTTTAATGATTTACAAGTTTTTGGAGTTGGAGAAACATATTGATGTTTTCCGATTGGTGCAAGTGGCTTTCAATTTACGATTCGTGTTTGCTAAAGTAGCAGATAACCCTATTAAGCACCTTTTCATGATACTGTCAGTTTCTGTGTTGAGGCGAATGTTATTAAACTAGATCTATTGGATATGACATCCCCGTTCGGGTGATTAGCTATCACTGGACAAACGAACGTTATAACCTTGGCGGACATAGATGTTGCGGGTTAGAACTTCATATGGGCAAAGTTTGGCAAATTTATATTGATTTCATACATGTCATGCTTTCAGTGTAATTGAGCTTAGGGAAACGTAATTACATTTTATGATGTTTGCATCTATTGCATTATCATGGGGAAATCTTGCGGTCCTACAATATACATTTTATAAAGCAATGAATTCACTCAACAAGAGAGAGAGAGCGAAAGAGCAAGAGAGAGAAAGAGAGTGAGATAGACGAGACTGATGATGAAGAGCGATGAGTCGAATCTGCGAGTGAGTGAGAGTGGAGAGAGAGAGTAGCTGAGGCTAGAGAGAGATGAACCCGCGTGGGGGTTTGCTGGGTTGCGCCGCGAGTTGTTGTGGATGAGACGAGCGATGAGAGTCAGAGATCGAGTTGCCGAACAAAGAGAGTGAGAGAGGGAGAGATGATAGGAGGGAGAGGAGAGAGAGAAAGAGAGCACCCATTAAGAGAGAGAGAGAGAAGAGAGATGAGACGAGAGAGGAGAGAGAGAGAGAGACGACGGAGAATATTGGAGGATTTGAGAGTGATAGAGAGAGTGGATGACAGAGAGAGGATAAGCAAGAGAGAAGAGAGATGAGACCGAGAGAGCGGAGCGAGAGAGGTGAGGAGAGAGAGTGAGTTGTTGAGAAGGAGTTAGCCGATGACGATTGCCCTGAGTTAAGATGGAGCGATTAATAGTTAGAGAGCAAGGACCTTGAGTGACTGTGTCGCGTAGGTCAGGGAGAGTTTGCTTGCTATTCATGGGGCGACGAGTGGGATTGAGGTCATGAGTTTACACTGATGTGGGTCTAATATGGATTTGTTTCTGAGAGTGCTGTTGTGTATGTATAGGCAAGCTCAGGATGGATGACAGACGGTGAGAGAGGAACGAGCTTGAGGAGGAGAGAGCGAGAGAGAGAGAGAGAGAACGAGAGATGAGAGAGAGATTTACGAGAGAGAGAGAGAGGTGCGCTTTTTGTTTAGGCTGAGAGCTGAGGCCCAATCTACTTCCCATTTACCACCGCCACATATCATACTCTCCGACACCAGAGCAGATACATCACCATCAGGTACCCCACCATCTGGGACACCACTACTTTTACCCATACTGCTACCTACTTCATCAGAACCTCACCTCTTTGCATTACTCTTTATATGACGTAGAGCAGACAGACTCGAGGTTACCTTACCACCTCGGAAGAGGTTAGGTATCCCTCTCTTTCCAAGATATGAGGTAGGAGAGAGCTCGTCTGCACCCACTGCTAGACCTCTTGGAGGTTTTAGGACAGACTATGGTTTTGTTGCTACCATAGACAGGGAGATTATGCGGGATGTAGAGAGAGATGTCGGTTATGGGATCACCGACACTTGGGATGAGATGCCGGTAGACATGCCAGGGACACCAGCGACTGATGACACAGAGTTGGGTCGACGGATGACAGAGTTTACCACTAGGGTTAGGCAAGACACAGACGAGAACTATACAAGGTTGGATGATGAGCAGTCTGAGCGACAGTTGATGGCTGGTCGGCTCAACATGCTCTATAGGGATAGGCGTTCACATGCTCGTACTGCTAGGCTCATAAAGGCTGAGGCCTGGATTCAAAGGTTTTTCGACGAGGCTTGGGGATGATCCATGGATGCGAGTGACCTTGTGCGTGTAGAGGTTATGTCGTTACGTACTTAGGTGGTAGCATAGCAGGCAGTGATTACAGAGTTACAGGCAGTGAACCGCAGGAGACAGGCGGCGATTAAGAGTTGCTAGCAGCGAACCGTAGGAGACAGGCATAGTTCATTGAGGCACTAAAGCTGCTGAAGAGACTTCAGACCCATATGACAGAGTTTGAGAGGCAGCAGGGACCCGCTAAAGGTTCTGCATAGCCAGATGCACCAGAGGAGGCTGGTAGCAATTCATAGATCATGTTATGGATAGTTATTTTGTCCAGCCTACTAAGTATTACGGGTTAAATCCTGGCTAGTATGGCTTTAGGTTGTTTATATTTCTTTTGTAACCTAATCGATGTGATCATTTTGTATCTGAAACAAATCATGTATGTCTTCCAGATGTTATATATGGAATGGTGGTATTATGTCATGTCTGTAATCGAATTTATTATGAATGAATGCGCGATTTCTTTAGTTTACACCATTGTTAAATTTCAAATTCGGTTGTATATTTTTCTGTGTGTATTGAATCTCTATTACTTATTGGGTATATGTCACTATTATGATTTTCGAAATCTAAGGGTATTATATCTTTCTTGTGATTGAAGAAAATTACACCAAAAAGAACCACGAGGTCAAACATAGCCCCAGAAACAACCAACACCACATCTGTCACTAATGCCCAGCTTCAGGCAATGATTAACCAAGGCATTACTGCCGCTTTGGCAGCACATGATGCTTATAGAAGTACGAATGGTGATGATAGCCATAATTCAGGAACGGGTGTTAGAAGGACAGAATGGGCTGCTCGTGAATGTACTTACACTGACTTTCTCAAATGTCAACCATTAAACTTCAAAGGCACGAAAGGATTTGCTGGTTTATCCTAATGGTTTGAAAGAATGGAGTCTGTTTTCCACATCAGTAATTGTACAGTTGAGAATCAAGTCAAGTTTGCTACTTGCACTCTCCATTCAGTTGCTTTAAAATGATCGAACACTCATGTCAAGATAGTTGGTCATGATGTCGTTTACGGTATGCCTTAGAAAACACTCATGAAAATGATGACTGACAAATACTGTCCTCGAAATGAAATCAAGAAACTGGAAATAGAGATTTGGGATCTGAAGGTGAAGGGTACTGACTTGACAAGTTATACCCAACGCTTTCAGAATTGGCTTTGTATTGTGCCGGGGATGTTTACTGAAGTAATCTGATAAAATAGAAAAAATATGTCTGGTGGTCTTCCCGACATGATTTATTGGAGTGTTTTGTAGTGGCAGTCCTAAACCAAAGACATATTGCAAGTTGCAGTTGAATTCCGCAACCGAGCTATTGGATAAGAAAATCATAAATCAGGAACGGGAGTTAGGGGACAGGAAAAGCAGTAACGGGCTGCTCGTGAATGTACTTACACTGACTTTCTCTAAATGTCACTTTAAAAATTCAAAGGCACAGAAGGATTAGCTGGTTTATCCTAATGGTTTGAAAGAATGGAGTCTGTTTTCTACATCAGTAATTGTACTGTTGAGAATCAAGTCAAGTTTGCTACTTGCACTCTCCATTCAGTTGCTTTAAAATGATCAAACACTCATGTCAATGACAGTTAGGTCATTGTGCCGCTTACGATATGATTAGAAACAAACCCACCTCATGAAAATGATGACTGACAAATACTATCCTCGAAATGAAATCAAGAAATTGGAAATAGAGATTTGGGATCTGAAGGTGAAGGGTACTGACTTGACAAGTTATACCCAACGCTTTCAGGATTTGGCTTTGTTGTGCGGGAGGATGTTTCCTGAAGAATCTGATAAAATAGAAAAATATGTCGGTGGTCTTCCCGACATGATTTATGGGAGTGTAGTGGTGTCTAAACCAAAGATAATGCAAGATGCAAGTTGAAATCGCAACGAGCTAATAGGATAAGAAACCGCACTTTTGCTGAACGCCAGACAGAGAGTAAAAGGATAGTCTTGAGGATGTAACACCCCATTTTGATAATTTAGCAGCTGGGAAGTACTCTGGGATATTACTTCATCGAATCACAGAAACTTCATAGAAAACGTACTCATAAGTGTAGTTTTTAAAAGATTCGGTATCATTCATTTTTTAAATCTGTGTGTTTACAAAGGGTGGTCCCACGTGTTCTTCAGATAGATGGTCCCAAAATCTAGTTACATACAATGTGAATGATAACAAGTTTTAGCCATCTTCATGTCCATGCCACTTCGTGCCATAAGTTGCTCAATTACCTGAGATAAATCACATGACTAAAAAGTCAAACATCCAATGGTTGAGTTGAACATTCATAGTTTGAAATATATTGGTTGAATACAAGTCATCATTAGTAATTGTTATAAAGCAGTGGTTAGTAATAGTATGATATTTGGGTTACGTTGTTATACACTCGTATTGTTATAATTTCAACGACATAACAATTTATAATGGAAAATGGTATTGCTATGTTATAATTATCATGCAAGAACTTTTATTATCATGGAGAACAGTATTATCATGGAGAACAGTATTATTACCCTAAACTCATAAATCACATAGAGGGATATTAAAGAGATATTGGGAGATATTACCCCAAAGAGATATTAAAGAGATATTGGAGATACTACCAAAGAGATATTAAAGAGATATTGGGAGATACTACCCAAAGAGATATTAAAGAGATATTGGGAGATACTACCCAAAGAGATATTAAAGAGATATTAGGAGATACTACCCAAAGAGATATTAAAGAGATATTAGGAGATACTACCCAAAGAGATATTAAAGAGATATTGAGAGATACTACCTAAAGTGATATTAAAGAGATATTGAGAGATATTACCCAAATAGATATTTTCATGTACTTAGGCACTAATACATCAGGATAGCATATAGTTTAGAAAACACTTGAATTTCAAGGTTTAATTAGCAGTATAAAGGGTTTATAAAATGTATGTGAGGTTATAAAACTCATTAAGTCTTAAAAAGTAATCACATTGTTATATGAAAAATGAATATGTATAAGAGTGTTGTAAAACATGCATGTATTCCCCCTCGCGGGTTTTTAAAACATGTTAATAAATAAAGCGAGTTATGAACTTCACTACGTCTTTGAAAAGTATTCACATTGTTATAAGATTAACGTGTTTGTAAAGAGTTTTATAACAAGCATGTATCCCCATCGCGGCGCGGTTTATGAAAAAACATAAAGAGGATTGAAAATCAGAGGCTATGAACTCACTGTTCGAGGTAGTTGTAATAAATATTCCAAAATGAAAAGGTTGAGGACCTTATCACAATCTTAACAGGGAAAGTTGATATAGCAAAATGATAGTAAACAATCACGTCATGCAACCTGAGTAAATATGTTGAGTCTTAGGAAGATTGTACTCTATAACGTTGGTTCTAAGAGTTTAATATTGTTATGAGTTCGATTGGAGAGTTTGGAATTTTGGTATCATCTGTTCGGGCCATCATAATTCAGAAGTCATTCAGTAAACGTTTGAGGAGCTAGGGCATTTTAAATCGTAAACCCAACAACTCAATCAGAACGTAATACCAAGATGAAATCCCTTAATATGAAGCTCCCTAGTATTGTGATACAATATAATTGGTTTTAAGCGTTTTGATCAATATCTGAAAATGTTAAGCACGTCAAGAGTTAATTAAAGTTATGGTTTGTAAGGTTTTGAATACATTTTTATACTTTTTCAAAATGTTACATTTTAGACCCTTGAGAATGAAAAATGGCAAAATATACCCTTGAAGTTTGCACTTTTACGGGTTTGGTCCTTGAAGTTTAAAAGATATACAAAGTAAACCTTTCACTTTGAAAAGTGACATAATAGACCCCTATAGTTATAACTTTGATAAAATGACATATTCAGCCCTTCTAGTTATTAATTTCAGAAAGTTACGATATATACCTCTTGCAAGGAATACTTTTGCAAAACAAGTCCAAAATGCCATGCAAGCTTATTTTAAGTTTCTAAATTATATTAGAAGGTTATAGCTTATTAATATAAGTTAAAATATGAAGGTTTAACATAACAAAAGTTTAAAATAACGATTCGTTAAGCTAAGAAGCAAAACGGGTCAAATTAAGGTTTGAGAACGAAAATGCGCGGGTTTTAAGTTCAAATTCCTTCAATAATCAATAAAGTGGTTATTTTAACATTAATTAAGCATGTTAGGATAGATTATAACAACATTTAGTCATTATAACATTTAGTTTTAAGAAAAACATAAAATTAGGGTTTCGGGTGTACTGTTTTGGATCAAAATAGAAAATGAGCATGAATTGAGTTATGAAACTTTAACAAGAGTTTATTTAGGATCATATGAACATTATAAGGGTGTAGTAGCAGGTATGAAGATCATAGAACCTGGGTTTGAGCTTATAGCTTGAAAACGGGTCAAAATCGGGACTTTTAGCTTCGTACGCCTAGAATAATGACTCCCGGGGCTTCAAGGCTTCAAAGCTTCTCTTGATTCTTATTCTTGGATCTCCTTAGAACCTTATTGAGTAGATAATTGTTGCTCTAATGGGTTATAGAAAGAAGAAGTGGGGAATGAGTTGATATGAAGGGTATGGAACCCTATTTATAGTCGATTTCAACTTGGTGGCCAAGTTTAGGAGTGCTAGGTGTCCAATCCTTGAAGATTATGTATCATGGAATCTAGGAGGTTATGTGGAGAGTCTATGGTGTGAGTTAGCATGTCTAGAAACTAGCTAGAAGATGTTATTTGGTCCATATGATGACGCGACTGATTATGGTGCAAAAGATGAGATGTGGTTTGATTTTTAGCCAAGAAATGATTCAAGTAGGTGGGTAAGCTGCTTGTGAATGAAGGAGGTGTGTCATGGAGGTGCTTGGATGCAAAGTGGAGTCTTAAAATGGGTCAAATTGCAAAAATAGGGTCGCGGGTTCCATTAGGGCTTGGATTGAGTTTTCTTGCTTATAATTCGAGTACATTTGTGTTATAAGTGTGGATTAATGATCACAAGGTTTGTATTAAGGATTATAATCAAGAATTGATAGGTGGTTTGGGTTTAAAATGGGTGAAAACGAGTAAACGGGTCAAATGTTCAAATTAGGGCACGTTTAGGGTTTCTTGCTTTTAATTCCTGTATAAATTAAATGAAATGATGGAATGATGATTGTATATGATTAGTAATATTGTAAATTAAGTTATTACAACTTATTTGAGTGGTGATTGAGGTTTAACATGGATAAAAACCAAGAAACGGGTCATAGTTTACTATTTAGCTCGGGTTAGGGTTTCTAACTTGGATTTCTTGTAATTTCATGAAATGAGAATGAATATGGATTGTAAATGAAGTATATGGCTTGCTTGTAACTTGTACTTGATAGATTGTACAAGATTCCATGGGAAAACGAAGGTAAAACGGCTATTTGGACATCGTGCATTAATGACTTGTACATTATGCTTTAAAGGACTTGTACCTTATTTTGGAGGGAAAGTAATATTCAAATGAGATGTTATATGACTTGTATATATGCTTTAGTAGCTTGTATATTCGCTTTAGATATTAACCTTTCATGGAATTAGGGTTTAGAAGTATATAATAACGGTTTAAAGCCCGTTTTGATATAACGTTGCGAATGGTACATTATAAGAGTAATGTACTTTGTAATAATGATATTAAGATATCGACTTGATATATTATGATGTTTTATTTGTAACATTTCTCATTTTTCACGTCTTTGTACGACTATATTAATGATCACTATTTATTTTAGTCCGATACGCGTGTACTTTTAATGTTTACTTTTAAGCTAAACCGCGTAGACTAGAAATAATCAATGAATGCAAACGGTCACCAAATAAATTAAGGTTTACATCAACAAAGTAAGAAATAATTATTTTGAGAATAATTATGTACTTTGCGTATTTTATTTTTATTGGTCACGTAAAAGGGTTACGTTTCGCGATAAAATACATTTAGACGCACCCCGGAAATACCTAGACATACCTAGACTCCAACCAATACCCACTTTGAAAGCCTAAACACAAAATTTAATCAAACCTTGTGTTTAGACCCCTTTAATGCCGAATGTGGGCAAGTAACTTGCATACAAATCGTCCTTGGAGATTTTTATTGCTAGCAAATCTTACTAATGATCCTTAAAAGGTACATGTACTTAGGCTAGGAAATTAAATCTTGTCCTAATGGTTCCCTAATGAACTATAACACAATGGGTAATAACCACTTTGCTTCTCTTGCCCTCCTTGTGCCGCGAACCAACAAGAAAGAACACAAACCCAAGAGATTTGCTAGCTAAGCAAATCTTGTACATCTCCTAAGTCATTAAAACTTGTACTAGAGTGGTTTAGCATAAAACCATGAGTAATCAACTAGAAATCCTAAAAACCGCCCCCTCTAGCTCGGTTTAGTTTGTTTACATGACTAGGAAAGTTAACAAGGCATATTGCCTATAAATACACATTCACAACTCACATAATACACTTTTACCCACTCTTAAGCTCTCTCAAAGCTAACACAATCTCCTCTCTTGTTCGGGTTACAAACCGAAACCAAACACACTTACCTTGCCTCATTCAAAACCACAAACTTCACTAGGTTATCATATAAGCTTCTAAAAGGAGTATACGAGCTAAGGGATTGGGAAGTAGACTTTGAAGCTTGGGAACGTACACGTTTGGGTGTATAAGGGTCGGGTCGACGTCCCAACTCACCACCAACGAAAGCTAGGACCTTTGTAAGTCGTACCTAAGTCCCTTGTATCATTTCCTTTTCGTCATATCTCTTATAGTAACATGTAAGTCGCGTCATAATCCACTAGTAACAAATATATGTACATGAACACGCCCGGTTTAGCCCATGCACGGTTCGCACACTTAGGGTTTAGCAAATGATGTCACGTGTGGTGGTGGCATGATTAAGAAACGAGTAACAAAAGAGTTATAAACTCGTTGTAGAATGAAAACATAAAACTATACGTAAACTTTCATTAATGAATGTGGGACGTTTGCATGTGTCGTGTCCACGTCTAAAAATGTCAAACGAAAGCTAATCTTGGTGTCGAGCCCTTTTAAACCGTTTTCTAAATGAAAGGGGATAGAAACGAAGTAGTCATGGACCACCGAGCCCAACGCGAGCCCAATGCGAGCCCATAAGCCTTAATAAGCTCCCACAGCTTATTGGGGAGCTTGAACAACCCACAAGTCTTATAAAAATCCTAGGGAAACGCTATTGGACCCAAGAGAACTAAGAACGAAACCACGAGAACCCTTACCGGGTTTCTATCGGGCCCAATAGGCCCAACGATGAGCTTATTAGCTTATCGAATAAGCTAAATAAGCAACGGACCTCCTAAGTGCTTATTGGACCTCAATGTACTTAACGGACCCTAATGGACCCAACAAGACCCTTTAAAAACCTTACCGGGTCCTTAACAAGCGCCAAACCGACCCAAATAAAATGCTTATTAGCTTAATTACTTATTTGGATAGCCGAAATAAAAACAATTAAGAGGGCGTAATACAAGTTGAAAAATGAAACTAGTAAGGGCATTGGCAACTCTAAAAGGCATACCGGGCCAAGCTATAGGGCTACAGGCCCAATAAAGCTCGAAATAAAGCTATAATTAGCTCCCCGAGCTATTTAAGGCTTAAACCGACCCTTGCGAGCTATTATAACATTTAGGAACTTATTAAAAACTAAATCGTGCCTCTAAAAAGCTAAACGGACCTTAACGGGCCCAATAAGGCCCGTTAAGCTCGAAACACTTATTTAACGCCGAACAACGTTCATGATCTATTTTAAGGATAAAAAACAATTTAAAACCTATTTTAAACCTTTTTCGTGTCAAAATATGGAAAACCGAAAGTAAGGACAATTTAACGCCTCCCTTTTCGAAACTCAACATAAAATGTTAACGTCGAATTGTTGAAAACTCCATGAACTATAAGGACAAATTTCATAAATATCTAAACGAAAGGACTCAAATTGAACTTAAGTTAAGTTCGAAAACTAGGGACCCGATATTGTATTAACGAAAAGTAGAAGGTTAGAACTCATCACTTTTCGAAAACTATAAAACCATAAGGACCATTATCGTCACATCACGAAACTAGGTAAATAAGGGCTAGAGTTGTGAACTATTGAAAAAAAAATGATAAGTTTTAATAAATATTAAAACTTGGAGGTTCACTTGTAGATAAATAAAAACTATAAGACAAGGACAAAAAACTTAAACTCGAGAAACTGACGATTTATTTTGAATAAACAAAAGTCCTTGGTTTATAAACTTAATGAGGAACAAGCGAATATTATATACAAAAATATAAAACGTTTTTATGTTTTGAGTAATAATTAAATATTATTATCGATAAAGTAAATAAATATGATATATTTATGTAGCGGAAACAATTTTACGTTTCTCGAAAACCATCGAAATATTAAATACGATGATCTTGTGCGTCACCACATAAGTGATAACGGTATATATAAACTTAAAAATGGAATTTAGTTTATACAAAGAGTCGTTAGTTTAAACATATAAACTAAGACTTGACCGTACATACTAGGTACTTAACGGTTATGGATCCACTGCCTACTTGGATAAATGTTTATCATTCAGAGAACAACCGGACTAAGGTGATATCATAGCCCCATGCTTTACAATATAAAATGATTTACATCCTTGGGGTGAGAACATGCTTTGTTTTTTTTACAAACTGGACGCAAGTGTACATTTTATACCATGATTACGTGTTTGCCTAAGTTACCATAACCCTTTATGTCCATGATCATGAACTGTTAATTGCATAGATGTGATTGGGAATTACATTGTGTGGGCGCGAATGTTATGAATAGATCTATTAGGGATTGACAATCCCCGTTCGGGTGACTTAGCCTTATCACTGGGAACGAACGCATACCATGTCGAATCTGGGATGTTGCGGGGTTAGCACATCATTCACGGACACCTGTTGGCAAATTTATATTTGCATCCATATATGTCGAGCTTCGGTGTCATGAGCTTAGGAAACGTAATTACTTTTTATGATGTTTGCATTTGTTGCTTAATCATACACTTGGAAATCTTGCGGTCCTACCATCGATTTATACAAACCTATGAATTCACCAACTTTATGTTGACGTTTTAAGCATGTTTTTCAGGTCAATAAGGCACGAGGTGCGATGATACATTGGGAGTCAATAATTGAAGAGTCAACACTTAAGATTTGGGGTCTTATTACATTTTGGGGACAATTGTTATAAACCGGAATCTTTATCTATTTTGTTAAACCATTTGAAGCCATGAGCTTATGTAACAAACAAGTATTTTGTTAATCCAATGTATCTTTTTCAAACGACACGTTTAGTAGTCGTTCTCTGATCTTGTGCTATTGACCCAATAATGTAACGCCTTCGGATATTCAACATTCCGCTGCATACTCAGATTTGAGGGTGTTACAACATTGTCATACACATTACTTTCATCATGATTTTGTACCTGTTCCAATGGCTGACCAGTAGAACTGGATTCTTCAGGTGAGACCTCCTGAATCTTTGCCATGTAGCTGTAATGTGCTTCCAATTCCTGTTCATCAATCTCTTCATCCGTGTCCTCTAGCCAATCAGCTTGCTCAGCTTGCAGAGGAACACCTTGTTCAGCTTGTTTGCACATCATCATCTTTTCCTTGTGATACGCGTAGTCTTTAACCCGCTTTGGCTTCCTGCATTCCTTTGCATAGTGCCCATATCCCTTGCAGTTAAAGCACTGTATCCCAGTCTGTTGCACTACCTGACTGCCTACTGTTTCCCTAGCCCCAGCAACTGTCATTGTCCTTTGATTCCCAAACTGCCTTGACCGATTGTCATTGTTATACCTGGTGTGGTATCTTCATCTTGTTCTTAGGAGTTTGAAGAAGTTCAAGTTGTTGTTGTAGGTTTGTAGAGCTTCCTGAAATACATTACAAGGAGTGCCAAATTCTTTTGCATATCCTGTCCCTTTGACTTATTCAGAGGGGGGGAGATCACTGTCTTCTTCAGAGACAGACTCAGATTGAGGTGTAATTGGTTTGGCGACCTCTTTGCCTTTGTGTCTGGTAGATGCACTTTGTCTTGTGGAAGATGATGTTGCATTTGATCTTTGAGGTTTTGGTGCTTGATAGTGAGTATACTGAATGATGGTGAGCAGCCGCAAGAAGTGCTAATGGATTTGCACTTTTGGCTATTCTCTCAGCACGAATATCATTAACCTCCTTCTGAAACTGCTTAAGAATGTCAAATAGTCTGTGATATGAGATGGTGTCTATTTTTTCTAATTGCTTGAAAAGCGTCACAAACCTTGACCATTCTGGTTGAAGCTGTTGAAGAAATTGAGCATTCACTTGCATTAATGTAACTTGCAAGTTGTTCCTTGTCAACTCATTCATCAATTTGTAAAACCGTAAGTAATACGACTCCATGGATTCTCCATCTCGAGAAGTAAACTTCCCAAATTCCCAGAACATATTAGTCTTTACATCTTGTACGTTCAACGATTCACCCTGTTGTAGCCTTTTAATGGCTATCCACATTTCATTTGCTGTGTTGCATGCATCAACATTTGAATAGATTTCATCTCCAATACCAGTTAAAAGCAAGAAAATTACTTCCTTTTCAGACTGAAAGTGTTCTTTGTTCTCTGGAGTCATGTTCAATACAGTTTCAATTGCTGTATGTTGTTGAACTGCAGGACGACCTTCCGCTGCTAGAACAGCTTGAATAAGTACACTTGTTGGCACGTAGGAACCATTAAGTAGGCATTTTTTGAGTCCCTCACCATTATTTTTTGTGTCAATGTACCGTAGAAAACGTGATCTCCATTGTGAGTATCTTCCAGGTCCAACCATTGGAGGACGATATTTTGACCCAGCTGCCATGATATTATTATGCATTTGACTATCTGTCGAGGATATGTTGACTGGAGTAGACATGATGAATGAATGGTTATTAATTATGAAGTGTGAAAGATTTTATTGGATCTTAAGTGGATATGATGTGATTAAAATTGTTGTGGTTATGTATGCAATTAACGTTCACGGGATTTTACACGTCTATGATTTAAACCGATAAAAAGTTAACGGGATTTTACAAAATTAATAGAAAAACCGTGAATGTATAATTGGTTGTTGTTGAGGTTTGTTTATTGTATGATTAATGCAGTTTAAGTCCTTGTTGATGGTTTTGGTTTTGACATATGGATTTGATGATTTTTTGGAATTTGGCGTAGTTTGGATATGAAAAATAAATTTTACCTTATTCCCAAAATCTAAATTTGGTTAAAAATAAGCTAAAAAGGCTATAGAAAAAAATTATATTTTACTTAATTTTTCCCGCCAAAAAGTGTCGCTAAAAAGGGTGTCGTCTGGATACTCTTTTTTTTTAAAATCAAACCGCTGCTAGTGTAAGCAAACCGCCGTGTAATAGAATAATCAAACCGCTGCTTCTTTTGACAACTCGCCGTGTATTTAAAATAAACAAACCGCTGCCTAGTCTGACTAACTCGCTGCCTGTTCCTTTGAGCAACTCGCCGTTTGGTAACTCGCCGTTTAGCAACTCGTCGACTAACTTTTTATAGTAACTCGCCTCCTGAATTAAAATAAGCAAACCGCTGCTGTTTTTATTGATTAAAATAATCAACTCGCCATTGACTGAGTCAACCCGCCTTTGACCTTTTTCCTAAAATTATGGATATTGTCCCCTTAATCTGTCAACTCGCCGTGGAGAACACCAATAAAATAAACAACCCTCCACGATGAACTTAAGGACTAATTGATCAAGATTAATCAAATAAGCTTTATAACCACGAATATAAGCTATAACCATATAATATTAAGTGTGTATAACAAGATTAAACACACATAAACTCGTATATCATTGAGGATATTCAAAAACCAAAACATAGAAGAAATTGGAACCTTTAATCTTTGTAATCGAACATGGAGCTTGTAGATCACATGTAATAGCAACAATATACCTTCCTTAGCATTTATAGCATGAAAAACAACACGATTAACCAACCAAATGAGCTCAACAAATGATTTTGAGCTGTGGGGTTTTAGAACCAAAATAAGCCACGAAATTTACTAATTAACCACAAGAATCAAACAAAAATCCACTTAGGCTCTGGTACCAATTGTAGGATCCCGTTAACACTACATATATTTAAACACGAAATTAGATCAAGAAAAGAGACGAGGAGATGAGTTGTTTTCTTTAGAGAGAGAAAGAAGAGAGAGAGAGAGAAGAGAATAGGAAAATGATATTATTTGGAAAATGGACAACTAACTTTTTCTAAAGAAGAAAAAGCTTATATACCCCGTCACGTTTAAGGTACGCGCGATATATTTAACTAGGACCCGAGCTCAGGTTTTGCTTGGGATTAAACCCGAAACATATACAATATTAGATTAACTATCGAGCCCGATTCCTAATATTATACTATTACTACGTTAACTAATTAAAGACCGAAGCTCCATCGTAGAGTGACCGAGCTTCCTTGTTCGACTCAATAAATTGAGGCTAACAAAAATCATCAAGTTTCATTAAAAGCTTCATCAATCACCAGGAGGATGCTTCCAAACACTTCATTGAGGTACATAGCCTTACTTAAGCTGTTTCTTGACCAATCTGAGAAGCTCAAATGCCATTTCACACTCATAATTAACTTGGAGCTTCACATCATTAAACATCTGATGTAGTGTGTGCTTTGTAAGTGGATACATCTTCTCAATCAACAGATAATAAAGTATATTCTGCGTTGTCACACAATAAACTCCATAAGAATCATAAAGCTTCCAGTTCAACACTTTAATTAATCCTTGTTAATTCTTCCCTATATTATCTTCAAGGTGATGTTCAAACATGGTCTTCAAATTAAGATGTAAGAAA
>BQNB010077386.1:0-27593 GCA_026074375.1 Tanacetum coccineum | reverse complement strand
TCCACGGCAGTACTTCGATCTTTGACTGGCAGTACCTTGACTTTCTACTTAGCAGTACTTTGACATTTTGCTTAGCAGTACTTTGACCTTTTGCTTAGCAGTACGTTGACCGATTGACTTGTTTTTCCCAACAGATACTAAGTTAGGAAAACATAAATCCTAACAAAACATACTCCCCAACATAAAAATCAATAACATGTTATTCGTCCATAATTTTATTCTTTTTTCATTTTAATTTAAACAAACACATTTTAAACTAAAATTGAAATACAATATATTAGAAATACAAAAAGATATACAAATACGGTAAAATTACAACATATATTAAAAACTACGATACAACAAATAATAAAAATTACGATGCGCCAAAATATTTTGCTCGGATCTTGTCTTTGAGTTTTTCAATATTAGCCGCATCTCCGAGCGTCATCCCCTCGGTACTGAAATTAAGAAACTTCAATTCCTCGATTTTTTTTAGTTTCGATAAAATCCAATTTTCGAGCACATTCTTGGCGTAACTCTTCTTAAACCATACCCTTGAAAGCTTCTTTACCCGTCGAAGATGATTTCGCCGATTTAGACGAGTAGGATTTTTGACTCTTGGTAGGCCTTGGCTTGCCGAAAGGACGTGGTATTTTATCGTCTCGAAATAGCTCGTTTGGGTCTTCAACGTCTTTGGTCATACGAATGCGTCTTCTGAGAACAACGGCTTTGGCACCACGCCATTTGTGGTGATCTTTCAAGACATCGCATGCTTCATATTGGGAAAATGCAAACCCTCAAGTTTTGGCAAATGTCTTATAACAACGAGATAGCCATGTTATATTGGGAAGTTCTCATATCATATTAAATAATTATACGTCTAGAAATACGTGAGCTTATGGGGCCACACACGTATACACCGAGGTATTACCAATTATAATGTATTAATATATATATATATATATAGTAATTATATTAACTATATTTCACGAATCGCTTACGGTTTTAATTAATCCGTTAGACACGTTAATTAACTAAAGACTTTTTTTTATAAAGTAATAGACTTGATAAATAGACTTTACTTAAAACAATATGAAAAGTCCATATTGTTAAGGGGTGGCGGCCTATAGGAGGAAAATAAGAGAGTGGGGGGTCACTACTTGTTCACCAAATAATGTTTAAGCTATATAAGGATTTGCTTAGGCATAATTCCTCATAACTTAAGAAACCAAATAAAAAAAACTCTCTTCTTTTCCCCTTACTAAAACCGATCGGCCAAAAGAAAAACCCTAAGGGTTTTGAGTCAATTTTCATGAGCAAGAAAGAAGAAGTTCGTTCTTTGATCATGAAATCTAGGAACCAGCGTGCGGGTAATATAGTGTAGTGTGGATATTCATAGAGATCACCTTCTTTGGTGATTTGTGTTGGTTCATGGGTTTCAAGGACGAGACAAGATTCGTTCTTTGGCCCGCCTGTTTAATCAATCACACTACAAGAGGTAATAATATTGTTATTAATTTAATCATTATACATTATATGGATCCACCATTCTGGGACCTTAATCCACTGCGTTATATATGTTTATATGTGTCCCAACAGTGACATCACGAGCCATCGTATGATGTTCTTGGTTAGTTGTGTACACGTAAATTTAACAAAAAATGCTTGTTTTCACATGTTTTCTTTTAGACGATTTAGAACAGCCCTTGGGGCAATTTTTTGTTGTTGAAAAATAGACCCTAATAGGTCTTAAAAATCTGTACTAGAAAACCTAGGTCGCAGGGTTTTACATGTGCAAGACATGATTTTTACATGCTTTAAATCTTTCGTTAATTTGGCTAATTTGTTTATTACTTGTTTTCAATTGTAATCAATGACAAATACATGCATGTTTGTCACGGCTAATAAGACAACCTCTTGTAGCATTCATATCCTTAATGTGTTAATTTTTAGACGTGCAAACCGATGAAATCCCTTGCCTTTTGAATGCTTGTATGATTTGGTTAAAACTAGCATGTTAGACGTTGATGCACTAAAAAATTAATTCCCGATTTTCTGTCTAGAATTAGACATTGAAATTTTTACGAGAGTTTCCCAGCTCATAGGCCTACAACTTTGTAGTTTACTACAAAGGTTGGGGAAGACTCTTCCCTGGAGTTTCTGGCCTTAAAGTGGACGCAAATTTGAAATCAACATGCTGATTTTTAAGGCTTATTGTGTTCTACTTGCTTTGGAATAGGTCTAAAAGCAAGTGGGAGCCCTAATATTTAGGTTATTGCTTGTCCCTTTGTTAACCACTCGGATTTTCATGATGGCTCATAGACCTGAGCATAGGGATTTGTCGGTTGAGATTTTGCATGTCGGATATGATTGTTTTAATTGTTCATTTATTTGATTTTTATATATTTGTTGTGACTTGTGTAAACTGCAAATCAATTTTAGAAATTAAATGAAACTTAAATATTTTCCCAAAACTAAATCTTATGATTTAGTTAAAACGGGTTTAAATAAGATTTGAAACTTAACTAATATCTTGTAGAATTGTAACAAGGGTTTGGTTTATTCATTAATTTTCTCCCATGATAAAAACATACACTTACATTGGTTTGTAAATTTTTTTAATAAAGTTTGCATTGTTTATTTAATGATCTAATCACTTGTGTTATTTATAACAAAGTGTCACACCCCCAAAATCA
Organism: Tanacetum coccineum; assembly: GCA_026074375.1. NCBI lineage: Eukaryota > Viridiplantae > Streptophyta > Magnoliopsida > Asterales > Asteraceae > Tanacetum > Tanacetum coccineum. The sequence continues at coordinate 24,915 of BQNB010077386.1, read as the reverse complement.
TGCAGCGGAAAGGTAACCAGGGGCGTGTGACGTCATAATACAAGAACACAAGATACAAGAGAACAACCTATATATGAGTCATTTTAGAAAAATACATCGTTGATTTAATTATAGAAAAACTTTTACATAAAGTAAAATACTCAAAGTCATAGCGGAAGCAAAGTTATGTTTTATTACAAATCAACAACATTTCGTTTTAGAAAAATACATCGTTGACTCCAGAAGTATGCAACTTATCAATGCAGTTAAGGACTTGAGATAAATATGCTTAAAACGTCAACATAAAGTTGGTGGGTTCATATGTTTAAGTAAACATTAAAGCGGACTACAAGTTTTCAAGAGCATGACCATTATAACGCATACAATGTCATATAAAAAAAGTTGTTACTCAGCACTAAGCTCATGACAGTGAAGCCTTAACAAAACAATGTCTTGTAAATCAATGCAAGTTGTGGCCCCCTGCAGGTATTTATCCCAATATACCTAAGTTCCCCAAATGTAATGCGCCCGTCCAGTGAGAGCTACCAACACCCAGACGGGGGTGTCAACCCCAATAGATCTATTCAGAACATTCGTTCTTACATGCAGTCACTAACGATTCATGATAATGGGGCAAAAAGCGGGATAACGATCTTAGGCTAAAGCTGTAACAATTTAAAAGCTACTTGTGTCCATAAGTAAAAGCAATCATATATCTTACCCCAATATTTCAAAACATTCGTGAAAATGAGTAAAAGTGAGGCTATGAAACTCACCTCAAGCAAGAATCCGTACAACGGGAAATACGTGCAAGTATGCAAATACACAATTATGCATATGCTTTAGGTTTACGAAAATGAAACGTGCAACATGCATATGAGTTCTTAATAATCTTTATCACCTTAATGTGTTTGTGTTTGAGTTTTATAGTCAAAACATGTTTTACACGAAAGTTTAACATTTTATTTTAAGTTTCCAACGCTTTTATAAAAAGAGTTTTTGTCTAACTTTGGAGGGTCGTATCTCACTCGTTTCTTATTCTTTTTGCCTACTTCCATCTCAAAAATTTAATATCCCAGGTGGGCTACCAAAATTTCAACTACCACTATTCACTAATCAAAGCCCAAGACACTCAAAACGGCCCAAAAGTAGCTAACTCATATTCATTTCAAAATATAAGTTGTTAACACTTTTTATAAAACGATTTTCACCCAACTTAGAAGGTCGTAACTCAGCCGTTACTTATCCGTTTGACACGATCCTGGACTTTCTGGAAAGTACTTCGCGAGGAATATCTAAAGTTCCTACTGACATTTTTCATGATTCATAATCTACAGCACCTAAAAATAGACTCAATTTAACTAGGTCAGAAACTTTTCAACACTTGGGCTAAGTGCAGTTTTTCAGAAATAGTTTTTACCTATTTTTAAACGGTCGTAACTTCTTCGTTACATGTCCGTTTCTAGTGATCCAAATAGCTACGTTTAGCTTACTATGCCTACTATAAAATCCCCATGTTTACAGTTCCAAATCCTAATTCTACAATACACCAAAATATCTCATAAAGTGCCTACTCAACCATATTTTAACAACAAGACCCGATTTCTTTTTTCAAACTAATAATATAAGAACGTATCAACAAGACACGATTTTGAGTATGTTTCATCTAAAAGTATATATTTGAGTATGAAATGAATAAATTTAACAAAAGTGATTTTTACTTAAAGATTACGAGCTCCAAAGTCGTCATTTTATTATCACTTAGTTTTTAAGCTTTCAAATGTAGTTTTTATACCTCAAACACATGTTGATGATAAAATAAAATGCAAGAATGTAAATATGAGTATGAAAAGTATGAGAGCTTGTTTACTTACAAAAGATGGTGGAAAAGTGGATGAGTCAAGAACTATTCTAACCCGAATTGTGTATTTATAACCCAACAATCAAACCAATCCACTAGTTAAGGAACCTTCAGCCCAACTTTTTTTGAAAAGCCTTGAAATTTTTTAAGAACACCTTAAAGTGTGTGTGTTTGTGTCATGTGAAGTGAGGAGAGGGAAAAGAGATATGGAAACTTTTGTGTGTGTGTAAAAAATAACTAGTGATGTTGTTAAATATGAAATGCATTTTACTAGTGACAAAAGTGGTTAATAATGAGACAATATAGGGGTACTAGTGTAAGAAAAATTTGTGAGGAGGCGCTAGGTAGTTATGCATGACAACAAATAAATGTACCGTAGTTGTAAGAATGGTTAGCAGTATAGTAGGAATGGCACATGGTTATGTTTGTGTGGGGTGTGTGTGTGTCGTGGGTATCCAAGGGGGGAGGGGAATTGTTTCTCAAATTTTCAACTATTTTGTGCAAGTATAATGTATAAACATGTATAATGGTAGCATGTGCCTAGAAGACAAAGATTGTACAAGTTTGTTATATCCCAAATATTATAAGGAAAAGAAAACAAAACATGTATTGGTTGGTTAGATAACAAAACAAAATAACCATGTGGGTTTAGCTAGGTGGGGGCGGACGTGGGTCAAGGGGGGAATGATTTTCAAAACTTAATGTTGCATGCATGTATATTTATGTAGTGTAAAAATTATAAAGGTGGTGACTAAATGCATGCATGCATGGAAGTAAATGCAACTTAAGCGGCTTACGTAAACTACACAAAATAAATGTACGTGACTTATAAAAATATTCACGTAATGATCATAACACACTAGTTATGTGTAGACTAAAATTAGTGTAAAGCCGGTAAGCGTTCTAACACGTTTTTCGCAACACGCGGGATAACCTCCCGGTTATAAGTTAAATTAAATGCGTAAACGTTTAAAATGAAATGTTTCGAGTTAATAGTTAAATATTAACCTGGAAAAATGCCGGTTGTCACACAAAGATGATCTATGTTTGGTTATCCTTTAATGTTTTTTCGTGACAAACGTGTTATTGCACTATTTTGTTAATGATTGAATATTTTTTGGATACTTTATAACTCTTGAGGGTGTCAATCTAGTGTTTGAATAACCTTTAATCTTCTCTCGTGATAAAATGTACATCTATATTGTTTTAATAAAACATTAAATTGTGTATTGTTTTTAATTTTATATTCACTTGGTTGCATATTAAAATAAAAAAGGACATCTTGACACATAAAAATTAAAACAATGAGAAAATATTTTTTAACTTGTGATATGGAGGATGTATGCATGCTTCTTCATAAACTTTTTTATACACATGTTTTTATCAAAATCTAAATACCCGTATAAATTTAATTCTTGCCATCCAATTGTGAGGACACTTGCAATTACCTTTCACTTTGCGTAAGACGTTGTGAATTACAACCCAATGTGACTATCCTCTCTGCGTGAGTCCTAGTATACTTCACACATTCTCAAATTGGACGACTTAATTGACTTAAGCGGTGAGATCCAACATGACACTACTGCCTTGGCCACTAATGCCTTGATCCCCATAAGGAACTAAGAGTTACACTCGTGATGCAATTATCGGTCGTCGCTTACCTATTGAATTCATCAATGCTAGCAGATCAACTGATGTGATGGTGGAAGTTCAAGTAGAATCTTAGCCTTTTGTAAAATTAATGGTTTTATTTAAAACATGGATAATTACTTTTTAAAAGGATTAATTATCGAAAATGCTAAAATTTTGAACTTTGTTTATTATGTAGATGCATTAGCTGCACAAAACATGAAAAACTTGACTATCTGGTCGATTCTCGAGAAACAAAAACTTTTTTTACAGGTATCATAACTTAAGGATTCTCCATAAGCCTGAACGTAAGCTAGTCCATTGGAACATCCTTTGCCCCCTAACTCCCTTACATATTGAGCCTAGTGTTATGCGTGATGCATACATTGCTTTGTATAACGCACAACTTAAAGTTGCATGTCTTAGGCTTGCTAGCATGACTCCAGATCTTCAAAAGAACTTGAAGGACTACAATGCATAAGACATGCTCGAGGAACTGAAACTATGTTCCAACAACAAGCTGATCAAGAACTGTTCGAAACAGTTAAAGCATTCCATGCTTGTAAATAGGAGGAAGGGCAGTCTATTAGCTCCTACGTCTTAAAGATGAAGGGCTACCTGGACCAATTGGAACGCCTTGGTTTTTCCATGCCTAAAGAACTTGGAGTGAGCTTGATTCTTAATTCTCTTTCTAAGGACTATGAGTAGTTTATGCAGAACTATAATATGCATAGCATGGGGAAGACAATAGCTGAGCTGCATGCTATGCTTAAGCTAGCTGAGAAAGCATTTCGAGGATGGTTGTTACTCCTACTGTCCTTGCGATTAGAGGAGTCAAGATCCAGAAAAAGAAGAACATCCCGCAAGTTGCTAAAAGCAAGGGAAGTGGTAAAGGCAAGGGTAAATCAAATTATGCCCCCAAACCAAAGATCCCCCCACCAGCTAGAAAGGAGCACCCGGCTAAGAACTCGATCTACCATCATTGTGGAGAGGTGGATAACTGGAGGAGGAACTGTCCTGCCTACCTTGCTGAGTTGAATAAGAAGAAGAACCAAACTAGCATGGCTAGTACATCAGTTATCTTCACTATATAACTTTAATATTTTACTAATAAATCATGGGTCTATGACATTGGTTGTGGTACTCATATATGTAGTAAAACTCAGGGTCTTAGGGGAAGCAAAAAGATTAAACAAGACGCTTTAAATATATACGTAGGCAATAGAATGCGTGCAGCTGTTGAAGCGATAGGAAGTTTTGATTTAATTTTTCCTAATGGTTTAATTATTTTGTTAGACAATTGTAATTATGCACCTACTATTACTAGAGGTGTTGTTTCACTTTCAATTTTGGTGGATAATGGTTTTATTCATAAGTTTACAGATTATGGTATTTCTGTTTCTAAGGATAATGTTATTTATTTTAATGTTATTCCTCGTGATGGTATTTATGAAATTGACATGCATAATCTTGTTCCAAACGATAGTTCTATATATATTATTAGCAATAAAAGAACCAAGCATAACTGATTCTACTTATCTATGGCATTGTCGTCTTGGACATATAGACAAGAAACGCATTGCAAAGCTGCAACATGATGGGCTCTTAAAATCAATTGACGATGAGTCTTTTGATAAGTGTGTATCTTGTATATCTTGAAAGATGGCGCGCAAGTCTTTTCCGAATAAGACGAAAAGAGCTAAATATCTACTTGGACTAATACATACTGATGATTTCAGTCATTATGGTTATGTTTACTTGATTAAGCATAAACATGAAGTCTTTGAAACTTTTAAAGCTTTTCAAAATGAAGTAGACAATCAACTCGAAAAGACTATAAAGGCTCATCGATCTCATCGAGGAGGCGAAAAACAAGTCAAGAGTTTTTAGATCACATGAAGAAGCGTGAAATTGTCTCACAACCCACTCCTTTATACACATCGCTACATAATGGGGCATCTGAAAAGAGAAATCAAACTTTGCGTGACATGATTTGATCAATGATGAATCTAACCACTCTGCCAATGTCCTTTTAGGGCTATGCTCTAGAGTCTGCTACACGCATACTCAATATGGTTCCAACTAAGAAGGTTGAAAAGACACCATATCAATTATGGCATGGGAAAGTACCTAATCCGTCTTACTTAAAAGTTTGGGGTTGTTAAGTGTATCTTTGTAGGTTACCCAATAGAACAATGGGTTACTACTTCTACTACCCACCTGAGAACAAAATTTTTGTTGCTCGGTAAGATGAGTTTTTTAAGAGCGGTCTCATCTCACAAGAAGTAAGTGGGGAGAATGTAGACCTTGAAGTAATTCAAGATGAAGATGCACAACCTTCTAAAAACACTAGAGAACATCACAATGAGGTTGAACATGATAATTTCAAACCACAAAGTGAAAAAGTTCCCATCAGTAGATCCGCAAGGATACCTCAAGCACCTGATATATGGTTTCTATGTTGATGTTGGGGAACATGAGTTAGGGGATCATAATGAACCCGTTAACTATAAAGCTGCATTGTCAGATCCTGAATCTGATAAATGGGTTTAAACTGTGAATGAGGAAATGCAATCCATGAAAGATAATCAAGTTTGGCACTTGGTTGATCTTCCTCTTAATGGCAGGACCGTTAGGAGCAAATGGATCATCAAGAAGGAGACCGATATGGATGACAATGTACACACCTTTAAAGCTCGTATTGTGGCAAAAGCTTATACTCAAACCTATTGGGTAGATCATGAGGAAACCTTCTCTCATGTTGCAAAAATTAGAGCTATTAGGATTCTTATAGCCATAACAACGTTTTATGACTATAAGATTTGGCTGTATGGTTGTCTAAAACCGACACTTCTTTAAATAGTCAACTAAACGAAGAAGTTTATATGGGATGCAACCTGAGAGGGTTCGGAGTTTGTGGAGGGAGTATAGTTTATTCGTTGTTTTTAGGGGTTTTGTGGATCTAAATATCCAAGAGGTACAAACCATCAATTTATGGATTAAAGTAAGTATCTAGGATCTAGAATAAAAGGTTTGATGAGGAGATTAACAAATTTTGTTTCACTAAAAACCTTGATAAGCTATGTGTATATCAAAAGGCTAGTGAGAGTATTGTCGCAATCCTAATTGTTAATACAAATATTCGCGTAAAAACGATATTTATATTTAATGATCTTCATGTTTTGATAATAAACAAATATAATGTAATTTACTGTAAATGTACTACGTAACAAGTTATTTTGTTCGTAAGTTTACTTGACGACGACAAATCACTTAAGGTAGAATATGGCATATAAAGGTAGTTAATGATCAAAGAAAAAATATTTTTCTTTGGCGTTCAAAAACTTAATCATTTGCATAAACATTTTCTAATCAAATGATTTCAAGTAAACACATGATTAATTATAAGCTAGTTATATTAATAATGTAAGACAAAATATGATTAACCATAAGTGAAAACAATCTATCTAAATCTTATCAAATCTAAAAAAATCTTTCCTTATTTATGTTAATAAATATTTTCCTTCTAGAAAAATATAATAAATCTGATTTTTAAGTACATAAGAATATTTTGGTAAACGTTGGGGTTAATCACAAAAAGATAAAATCTGTCCCAGCTGCACCACATGGATCCAGCAAAACCAAAGACGGATCCAGGGTTTGGTGGATTCGTGGATCCGTGCGAACTAGCTGTTGGACCAGATTTTGAATTTCAAATATTGGCTATAGATACCAACCTCATTTCTTCATTTTAAACAACCCTTTCTAATATTTTTCTTTCTAGCTTTTTATTTTCATACATTCTTTGATCATTATACTTGTTTCATAATCCATTATAAGTAATCAAATCATTCCACTCTTTAGTGAAGAACACTAACGAAGACATCAAGCTTCAAGTGTTATTAGTTTAGTTGTGTCATCACTTTTGTGATATTTATCTATCTTCAATCTCTTGTGTTGTGTGTATCATATGTGTATGATAGGTTAGTATTTTAGGCCTTAAAATACGTAGTGTGTTAGATTGGTTCTATATCGAAGTTGAACTCAATATTTAGCTTAGTAGCGGAAAAAGTGTAAGCGACGTGTATGGTTTTCTTCTCCTAAAGGGAGCTTGTTGACATAGTGAAGAAAACTCTCAAGTTGGGTACTTAGGGAGTGGAGTAGGGCGAAGAGGAGTTTCGTAGCCGAACCACTATAAATTATTTTGTCATCAGCTTGATCTTTTCTATCTTTACTTATTTATATTTCTCATTTACTTATTCGTTTATTACGTCACTATCTTATACACTTGTGTATATCTCTTGATCTTACATAAGTAGACAATCTAAGTTTTAATATTTTTTTTAAATGGTAAAACTATTCAACTCCCCTTCTAGTTTCCATAATTGGTATCAGAAGCCAAGGTCACCCAAGATCTTTAACGTATATTGTACATTAAAGCTTGAATCGATCTATGGATTCCGATAAATATCTAGAAGGGCAAGCTATGCAAAGACCACCATTTTTCGAAAGCGATTGTTTTCTATATTGGAAAATAGATTTGAAACTTATGTGAAAGTAAAAGATCTAGATCTTTGGCATATATCATGAATGGTGATTTTCCACCGATTGCTAAAAACGAAGTCACTCAAATTTTAGAAGTAGTTCCCTTTGAACAACAAACCGATGAGCTTAAAAAGAAACTTGCTAAAAATAATGAAGGTAAAATGGTTCTTTATAACGCTTTACCTAAAAAGGAATATGAAAGAATTTTTATGTGTAAAACGGATAAAGATATTTGAAAATCGTTGTTAATCACACATCAATGTAATAGCCAAGTAAAGGATAATAAAATTGATCTTCTTGTTCAACAATATGAACAATTTACTATCCTTGATGAAAAATCTATTGATAGCGGGTTTGGTATATTTAACACTATTATTATTAGTCTTAAAGCTCTTGATGAAGGTTTCTTTAGCAAGAATTATGTTAGGAAGTTTCTTAGGGCTCTACATCCTAAATGGAGAGCAAATGTTACGGCGATTGAAGAATCGAAAGATTTGTCGTCACTAGCTCTAGACGAGCTTATCGGTAATCTAAAAGTACATGATTTAGTCATGGAAAAAGATTCCAAATTTTACAAAGGCAAGAAGAAAAGGGTTAAGTCCATTACCTTGAAAGCTAAGAAAGAGTCTAGTGATGATTAAACTTCAACATCTGGAAGCGATGACGAAGAATATGCTATGGCCGTAAGAAACTTTAAAAAGTTCTTTAGAAGAAAGGGTAAATTTGTTAGGCAACCACGTGAAGAGAAGAAGTCATTCCGGTAAAGGGATGATAAAATAAGCAAGAGTGATAGGAAATGCTTTAGATGCGGTGATCCGAATCATCTCATTGGCAATTGTCCAAAGCCTCCATGAAACAAAGATCAAAAGGCGTTTGTTGGAGGTTGTTAGAGTGATAGCGAAAATGAATCCGAGGACAAAACCAACGATGAAACTTGTATCATGGCTCAATCGTCAAATGAGGTAACTTTTGACTCTTCTAATTATAGTGATAATGCTTCTTCTTTTGATGACGATAGTATGCAAATTGAATATAATAACTTATGTGAAATTAGCTTAAAAACCATCAACAAACATATAATTTTGAAAACTAAAATAGAGCTTTTAGAAAAAGAAATTTTAGAGTTGAATGAGAAAATTAAGAAACTTTAGAGAAATAAAGAGGTTGACAGTCGTGTCAAATACTTAAGTTAGAAAACGATAAACTTAAGGAAAATCAAATTAAATTTGTTAAGTTTGGTAAAAGCGCTAATTCAGTAAGAGAAATGTTGAATATTTAAAAGTCACCTAGTTGTAAAATAGGTTTAGGATTTGATAGTAGTAAAGCGTCAACAAGTTTTGTTGGGCTGACTACTGAATTGGGTGATGGATCCACCATTAAGGCGTACGGAATCCACCATACCTGGATCCGTGGATCCGTCAACCAGCCAAAAAGTGGCAGAACATGTTTTTAGCCCACCTATGTCTTCATGATCGAATTTTGTTATTACTAGAAAGAAACTAATACATAACATGATTGTAGATTCAAAGAAACCGTCTCTAAAACTATCTCTTAAGAGTGGTTTAGATTATGTCAAAATTGAGTCAGTCTATAACACTCACTTAAAGAAATACTTCTTTCTCAACGAAAACAGCACAACCACCTCAACCTAGTAGAAACTCTAGCCGGACCAATTTACCAAAATCTTTATCCTATGAATAGGAATAACAATCAAAATCAATGTTTTGTATGTATGGTAAATTGTATTCCATTCCAATATCTCAACTAATTGCGAAAAATACAAGGGATGTACAGCACTAATATTTTTGGACCCATGAGATATTGAGGACCAAACGCTTGAGTTTATTTTGCTTAATTAGGTATGCTTGAGAACTTGTTTGGAGCCAGACGAATAGATTAAAGATAGCGGTTGCTCCAAACACATGAAGAGAAACAAAAGTCTATTCTCAACCTACAAAGCATACTATCGAGGTAACGTTGTCTTTAGAAGTAACTTAAAAGGAAAGGTAATATTGTCTTTGGAAGTAACTTAAAATGAAAGATCATAGGCAAAGATATTGTCTGTAATAGCTCTCTTACTATATCAAACGTAGAACACGTAGATAACTTAGCTTTACTTAGTGTCTGCCAAATTTGTGATAATAAGTGTAAAGTACTATTTACGGAAGAAGATAGTGAAATAATTAAAGACGGTAAAATCATAAGAAATGGGATTAGAAAAAATGGTTTGTGCGTCATGAAATTAGGAAACAAGTATACCGTATGGCATAGAAGACTTGGTCACGTAAATATGTGTTTAATCCAATCTTTGTCATCCAAAGAATTGGTAAGGATTTTACCTAAGTTAAAATATGATAAAAACTTTTATGATGCATGCAAAATAGGAAAACAAGCTCATGCAAGTCACAAAGCTAAAAAAATAGTTTCTGCTAATAGATGTTTAGAACTTTTACATATTGATTTATTTAGTCCATCCGCTATTAAGGGTTACTGCGGTAACTTATACACTTTAGTAATAGTATATGATTATTGAAGATACACTTGGACAAAATTCTTGAAAACCAAAAGTGAAGCTTTTGAGAAATTTGAAATGCTAAGTAAGAAAATACAAAATCAAATAGGATGCTCTATAGTTACTATTAAAATGGATCATGGTCGGGAATTTGATAATGAAGTACAATTCGGAGCTTTTTGTGATGCACAAGGGATAACTCATAATTTCTCAGCTCCTCGTACTCCACAATCAAATGGGGTAGTTGAAAGAAAAAAATCGTATATTACAAGAGATGTCTAGGACTATGTTAAATGAACAATCCATACCTCAAAAGTTTTGATGCAACGTCGTTGACACTTCAACTTATATTCTTAATAGAATATTAATTCGACCAATTTTAGGAAAAACCCCTTATGAGATATTTAGAGGTAGAAAACCTTCTTTAGAATATTTCAAAGTATTTGGAAGCAAATTCTTCATATTAAATACTAAAGATTATTTAACCAAGTTTGACCCAAAGTCATACGAAGGTGTTTTTCTAGGATATTCTCAAAATAGCAAAGCTTACATTATTTTAAATAAACACACCATGAAAGTCGAAGAATCACTTAACGTGACATTCGATGAAAATCCTCCTCCCACCAAATTATCACCATTGGTTGATGATGATGTTGGTGAAGAAGAAGCAATTGAAAATAATACTAAAGTAGTAAATAATAATAATGTTGAAGATGAGTCCATAGAAGTTGATGAGATCGTTAACATTAAAGAGTCTAAAAATCACCCATTAGAACAAGTCATAGGTAATCTTAATCAAAGAGAATTAAGATCACAAGCACAAAATCAAAGTAATTTCTTTTGTATCATCTCGACCATAGAACCTAAGAATGTCATTGAGGCATTAGGAGATGAAAGTTGGGTTGTAGCTATGCAAGAAGAATTAAATCAATTTATAGCTAATGATGTTTGGGATTTATTTCCACTACCTAAGAATCATACTGTCATAGGAACAAAATGGGTATATAGGAATAAGTTAGACGGAAATGGTATTGTGTCTAGAAACAAGGCTAGATTAATGGCACAAGGATATAATCAACAAGAAGGTATAGATTATGATGAAACATACGCATCGGTAGCTAGATCAGAGTCTATTCGATTACTTCTTGTTATTGCTTGTGTAAATGATTTTAGATTATATCAAATGGACGTAAATAGTGCTTTTATAAACGAAGAGGTTTACGTTGCTCAACCTCCGGGTTTTATTGATTTTGAAAAACCGAATTATGTTTATAAACTCAAAAAGGCTTTGTACGGTCTTAAGCAAGCTCCTAAGGCTTAGTATGATAGACTAAAAGCATTTTTATTAAAATATGATTATTCCATGGGAATGGTTGATAATACTCTTTTCACAAAGAAACTTAAATCACATCTCATCATTATTCAAATATATGTTGACGACATTATATTTGGATCCACGTGTCAAAAATTATGCGATGATATTGAAAAAATCATGCATGACGAGCTTGAAATGAGTATGACGGGGGAGTTGAACTTCTTCTTGGGTCTTCAAATAAAACAAATGAAAGACGGGATATTTTCAATCAATCTAAGTACATCAAGCAGATGTTAAAGAAGCCTGGGTTGGAAGATTTCAAACCAACCAAGACCCCGATGTCGACAGAGATCAAGCTCACTAAGGATGACAAAGCCGACTCCGTGGATAACACTAAATATCGAGGTATGATTGGTAGTTTACGTTATTTAACTGCAAGTAGGCCCGATATTATGTTTAGTGTTTGCTTATGTGCGTGTTTTTAAGAAAATCCTAAAACTACCCACCTAGAAGCCGTTAAGTGTATATTTAGATATATTAAGGGTACTACCCACTTAGGATTATGGTATCCAAAAGGAACCGATATAGAAACTATAGTTTACGCTGACTCCGACCACGCGGGCGACTACGTTGATCGAAAGAGCACTAGTGGCGTTTGTACGTTCATGGGATGTTGTCTAACATCTTGGTTCTCTAAGAAACAAACGGCCCTTTCTATCTCTACGACCGGAGCCGAATATGTTTCTGTCAGAAAGGCGTGTCAACAGGCACTATAGATGAAGCAAGCTCTCATCGACTATGACATATGACTCGACGACGTTCCGATCATGTGCGATAATAAAGGCGTCATAGACTTAAGTAAAAACCCTATCCAACACTCTAGGACTAAACATATAGAAATACGTCACCACTTCCTTCGCGACAACGTCCAAAAGGGCAACATTTCTATTGAGAAAGTTGCATCCAAAGATAACTTAGCCGATATATTAACTAAGCCCTTAAAACGCGAAATATTTAATTATTTAAGATTAGGATTAGGAATGATGGAACTCATCATGGATAGTGATACTCCATCCTCCCAAAAATAATCGTAAAAGGAAATCTAATGAAAGAATTAATCATTATTCAAAAGATGTTAATTCTCATTACACGTTCCAATTACAAATTTCGAATCATGAACATAATCGAGATTAGAATTTTACTAGATTACAAAAATATCAATAAAATGATCATAGATATTTTCCAAGTCTACATGTACACCCTTTAGAGGTCGCTACATGAAATTACGAAATCGATTAAAAAGACGAAAGGAATAATCATCGAATTACAACTCACACTTGTGTTGACGATGTTTTATTACGTCTAAATGTTCATAAAGTTTGTGTTATTAGCAATGGTAAAAAATATGCTAAAATCTAACAAACTCCTAGTAGGATCGACATTGTTGAAATTCCATCGGGAAATTCACGACAACTTCCACGTTATGCTTAAAACTTGGACGTCGAATCCGAATATTCAATCACGTACTCCTTATAACATATATAAGATACTTCAATTACCAAAATAACAACACCACCTCTCAAATTTCTCAAAATCGTGTTCTGTCTATTTTTGGCACCCTCACGGATCTACGAATCCTCCGTAAGGAGATCCGTCCTTTATTTAGGTGGATCCGTGTCTTAGTCAGACTTACCTTACATTTAAATTATTGGACCACTTGTCTCTTCTACTCCAATAAAACAACTCGACCTAACATTGCTACCACCCAAGATTGCACTTCCCGCCAACATCATTTCAAGCCATAATTGACATAGATCCATCATCTTCAAGATACTAACAATCAGTATTGTAAGTTTTCTCATTTTATTTTTCAATTTTGAGTCTTTACTTTGCATCTTTGCACAAAAACTAAGATTTGGGATGATAACATTGTTCTCATCTTAAAGTATACAAATCTAGTGTTTGAACATCACAATTATCATTCAATAAATGCACACAATGCATTAAAACATAATTTTTCTTCAAACCCCAGATCACATTTTATTTAAAATAATCATGTTTACATTGCTAACACAAATCAAAAACGATTTTCAATAGAAATGATGGTCTCATGAATGATCTTTCAAGACATACAACTAATGTAATCTCTTGACTCATTAAATTTTGAGATAAAGAAAAAAAATAGTTGTGCAAAACATTAATTCACGTATATACAAATTATATATACTATGAGTTTCAAATCGCACTTCTACATAACTTATGTATAATAACACATTTACAAATGAGTCATATAAATAGATATGTTGTTAATTATATTTGCTAATTAATAGGCCCAATTATGCTTGAAATGATGAAACCCAACTACAAGAGTAAAACCTTACACTGGGTAGTCAAATCACCTACCTATGTCAACCTTACATCCTCTAGTGAGGAACTTCAAAATGAAAGAACACCATCACCATCTCCAAGAGGCAAATCCCTTTCACCACCAAATGAACCATCAAAATCCACCTCTAGTAGGAGCACCTATCAAACTACTTCTTCATCCTCAAGTGAGTCTCCAACACCAACTCATGTTGCTCCACCACCAAAGCTAAGGTTCGCCATACCAATGAAGCTTGAACCTAAAGAACTTCCTCTTCAACAAACACCACCTCGCTTCTCACATCCACCACCTGGATTTTAACATTCACAACCTCCACCTTAATTGTTTGTTAACATCAACAACAATGCACCTCAACTTGAAAACCATCAAAACCTACCACCAAATCTTGGAAATCAAAGATTTTCCTAACCCTTCAAACAACATCTTAGATTTCATACGTCCAAATGACATGCCTCACCTTCACAACATGTTTTGTTAATGTTGTAGCACCACTAGGCATGAAATCCACATGCTTCGAAACCGGGTCAACTACATGTCTTTCTACATCCGACACCACCTTTGATCTTTATCCAACCCACCATACTTTCCGCACTAACCGCCTTGGTGTTTCTCCTCACCCTACGGATTATATAGGAAATTGATATTTTATCCTAAGATTTAGAATTTTTTTTGTTATTTTTCTTTTTCTAGTTTATTTTTAAGTTTTTCTAGCTATAGTCCTTTTGGTTATTTTGGCTAAATGCCCAATTTTATGTATTATGATGTGATGATGGTGGATGTTTATTGCTTATATATATGCATGTGTTGTTGCTATATATATTTGCTTGTCTACTAACTTTGTTTTATAGCACACCTCCATAGCTTGATTCCTTGGTACCCCAAGCAAGGAGGAGCATACACCAAGGGGGATCATTTGTAAATTCGTCTTTATTTTTTTACTTTGCATTCATCACGAAGTTACTTAGCATTCGTCAAAATACGACTTGCAAGCCGCACCTCTACAACACTTTTTTCTTCGACAAAAAGAAGGAGAAGATATGTAAACTCAACCACTAAATACTTATTTAGTAACTTTTAATAAATATGGGTTTATATTTTGTCATCATCAAAAAGGGAGAGATTGTTAATACAAATATTCGCGTAAAAACGATATTTATATTTAATGTTCTTTATGTTTTGATAATAACGAATATAATGTCATACTACGTAAAAGTCTACATAAACAAGTTATTTAGTCGTAAGTATACTTGACGACGACAAATCACTTAAGGTATGAATATGCACTTACCTCATATATTGGTCGCCAATTTATTCTTACTCTAGTATAGTCTTCCTCGCGTCAGATTTTTGTGATGGGCTAACCTCATATCTTGATCTACACGTCTGGACTGTCTACTATTTTAGGGGAGATACACGAAGTTCCCTATTTATTTACGGTAGTCCGTATCTAGGAAATAAAACAATAGGTGTGAGATCAGTCGATTGAAACTAGCACAAGCTTATCTTTTTGGTGATGCAATCCATTGGTTTGTCAGAACTATTTGGGACCACATAGCAATAACTGTTTTTATACTTACTACATACCACCTTCTTATTAATAGCATTATGGCGACTCAAACACTAAATACCTCTTACAATCCAACAATCACTTAAACTCATAATTGTACAGAAACACATTAATTGAAGCGATTAACACACTCACATAAGTCACTAATCATTCATAATAAATTTCTATCAACAATAAACTAGCTATGCGAAACATAAAATTTGAATCACCAATATGGTAGATTCTTACAATCACTAATTCTTTTATCTTTTACATCTTGATAATTTGAATGTTGCATAGGTAAGGGCGTCTTCGATTATTATATTACACATTCTTTATATCATTACATATGGATATATTTTGGGAAGTCGCTTTGTTGAGCTTCTAAATCACTTATAAAGAATTCTTAAATGATAAACAATAATTTTTAGAGTGTGGTTAGATTTATGAGTATTAGGTATTCTTACACCATTGATTTTAGATTGTACAATCTCTATAGATAGACTAAGGATGGTGATATTAGTCTAATGAATTGACGAATAGGTATTCTTTATGCGTTTCACAAAATATAGAAATATAGTTCGTTGCGAATAAATGCCATTAATTGAACAATTATAGGTTGTCTAGTTTTAATACAATATTCTATTATCTTTCACGGTACCATATGTTGTCCTCTTAACATTAATGATACCTAGTTATTGTTGAAAGTCAATAATTACTTCTACTTTCACACGTCGTCTAATAGTACAACGTGAGTATAGATATATCAAAATACCAATTGTTGTATATTGGTCTATGCAACTATCTCGATTCTCGTTAATGAACAATGTCTGCTAATACTAGACAAAGTCCTTACTAGAAGTCATTTATGCATCTGGGCGCATCTCGTCAGTTGACCATTGTTGTACAATTAGAAGTATGCCAATATCTAAGTACATTAGGTTGCGATGTGCAATTTGTGTCTTGTATACCGGATTTTTTGACTTTTGTATTGCTAGTAATTATTTAAATTTTTGTAGTATTGTTGGTCGAGTATAAGATTCTATAGCACTATAACTTTGCGTCCTTTTTAACTTATTGTTTTTTTTTCTTGTGATATCGAATGATACACATTAGCAAAGTCTGCAATCACATGTGTTAATTACCATATGGTCTTGTTCAATATCTGATAGGATATTAGAAAACGTCTGAGTGAAGTAGTAATCTCTGCATTATTTACTATGTGTTACGGATTAATCATCGATGCTCAATTGATCTATGTAGATAATCATTATGTATATCCTGTACTTATCAATATAGATGTGTTGTACTAAATGTCATAGTATACACTATCCACTAATCGATCGTCATAGCTACATTGACTAATATTGCCTACATAATCCTCCTGTGTTGATTTGTGTAATCGCCTTTGATGAAAATGCATGCATTCTTCTATTTGGTCTTCCATTACTCTCCTACTGTTAGGTATGCTATGTTTGTTGAGTGCAGTTACATGTTGGTATTTTATTGGATGGATTGTATGGCTATACTGTTTTTAGCATCACCTTATTATGTAAAGATGGCACTTCTATGATTTTTACGATTGATTTCTAGCTCAATGTGATCTCGCGATAAAGATCATCAAAAAACCTTGTATAATTCTAAAATGGAATCACCTTTATAGAAAATTGTACGATCGTCAATTTATCTTTCGAATGAAACGACATGTAATGTAATTACGGATGATTGTCAGTCCTTAGACGTTGATGCTCATCGTTCACCTAAATGAAATTAACAAATATGATAAAGGTACGTCAAGTTTAATGTTGCAATTGACACATTCAGACGCAAACATACCTAAAGGATATTATAATTTATATGACTTACTATTAAAGTTCGTAAAACTCGGATTACAGACCATGCAAATTGCACTAATATATTGTGGACTTTCGTTTTAAAATTGCTCTAGTCAAGAATAAGGATTACACTGAGTCAGATATGCCACGGATGCTTGTTTTGTGAGAAATTAGTTCTGTTTGTACGTGTATGTTACATTCAATGTATAGACAATCAGAAGTTTGAAACCATGATATAACAATGGGTTGTCTTTTTGTGCGTAAAAACCGTATAGTCGTTAACACGATTAGAAAGTTTTATGTTATCTCAATAATAGAGATCGCTTATAGATTAATAGGCGTTACTCTTAGGACTCGAAATGAGAATTGATTTTGTATCTATACAAGTAGATATCTATATTAGGATGCAGATTTTTGCCTCTGACAAAATTTGCTTTTATAGGTATTAGACATAAAAAAACCAAATTAGTTATACCAATTATTGTCAACTCATATATATAATGCTTACTAGGAATTGGAGACACAATAATATCATGTTTGTAGCAGATCAATAAACTTGCAATAATTTACTAGACCTCCCCAATATAATTATTGTTTAATTTAAAGTCTTTGTAGATAGATAATGAAGACTCCATGATAGGCCACTTCAATAATATCTAAAGATTGATAGGATTATTTAATGTGATGGATAGAAATTGATCCACTTGACAAACCCAGGGATCTCTGTATTAATCAGTAAGGTTGTGATGATTATTATGGTATGAGGTTGAATCATCATTTATGTCAAGATTTTACGGCTTTTCGTAAGTTGGAGTTGTATGAAATTTGTTTAAATCGATTGAGTTGGGCATCTATGGTGTTTTGTTCTGTTTGTGTCTGATTACTTGTTCATTGTTGTTATGGATTTAGAAGTGAGTTTTGTTTTGGTATTAAAGGTAGTTATTGGTTTTGTTGGGTTGTCCGCATATTTGCATTTTTAATTGGAGTGTTTGATTGATTTAGTAACTTAGGTAACTTTACTAATGTTTATGGTAACACAATACGGTGGATTCGTAATGTTTCTCAATATATTGAGGGATAGATGTACGTTGAGTCCTAATCATTCTGTGGATGGCATCCGACGATAGCTTACATCATAAGTAGATTAGGGATCTCCCGAAGAAACTCGATCCCAGTTAGGTGTAAGGATCCGTTTAGAGTCCATACTAGTTGAGGGAGAGTTTGCGTCGCAAATAAATTAATGTTCTTGTATGGTCAATAAGACTTTATTGAAGGTCCATCATATATGTATGAGGTGAGTGTAGTTATGTGAGTATTGTGTTAGGCAATTTGAATTAGTTGTTCGGATCTATTTTCTGATCATATCGCACTATATGTTAAGGTAGGTAGACATGTAGAAAGTGGATTAGATATGTGTACGGTTAGATAATAAGGGTATTCATCGAATCAATAGTTTGGTAAGAACGATGTACCTACGTATTTTTAGTGGCAATTAACCTGTGATCTGAAGAAGGAAGTTGTCTCGTGATACTCGTGTTATAGCTATTCAACATTTTTGTTGCAACTCCATCTGACTCATGAATAGCGATGCGTAACAGTTCACACTTGTAGAGTAACTTATTTGACTGTGAAACCATATAGCAATCATCATGAGACAACACAAAGACATTTGTGAGTGAATCTGTAACATTAGACGGTAATGAATAATCATGCTTTTTTGTCACTACTATTGAAGTCGTGAAGTTTTGTTTTGTATTTATGTTTCAATTTGTATGTCTTTGACCTCTTTTCTTAAAGAGTCTTTTGTAACATACGTAGTAGTCGATTCGTTAGGTTAAAATTCTTGCTTTTTAGCTGGTGCAATCTCACTATTTAAGTTGATTTGATACAATGTTTCGGTTAGATTACTTTGAGATAAATTATATATCCTAAGGGTATATTCGATTATATGTGAATCAATTGATTTCGTCTAGAAATTTTAGTTAATATTTGGATTCCAATGTCGTTATCGAATGGATATGAATTTTCAAATTGCATTTCGCTTTTGAATATTTTGTATGTTTGCGTTAATTTTTCTGTGTTCATATTGAAGAATTATTATTGCTTAACATTCTATTTGATGGTTTTTTGGAATAATGATTGTATTGGTGTTGGCTAAGGATCACATTCAGGATTTCTCCATGTTGCGTAGTTATGATCCGTTTTTTCGGATTTTCTGCTGGTACCTGCCTGAATGTGGTTCACAACGATACTCAATTTAAGTATGTATGTTTCAATCGCTCTATCTTTTAATGTCTGAGTCTCTCATAAGATATTTTTCATATAATTATGAGTCTAAGTATTAATTCATCATCGGAGTTTTTTTTTTAATGGGCAACTTTTTATCAGATTATTTGATATAATTAGTTGGCTCCATTTGTTATTTCGGTAGGTTGACGGTCATGGCGAACCGGATTATATACGTGATAGATGACGTAATGATTGCTCCTATTTTGATGGTTATAGTTTGTCCTAGGCAGAAGGTTGAAGTGATGGGCATGCATCGTTTTATTATCTTCATAGTATGTCACATTGTACGTGCCCCTTTTTTGTCGCACAGTGTTGGATGGGCCTGTTTTTACTATATGTTCGGTAAGTCGTATTGACGCCTTTATTTGTCGAGTCTATGAGATCCGTACGTCGTAGTTTTGTTTAGGAGATGGTCGAGCTTGTCGTGTATGCATCACTACTAGGTTCAGTAGTTGGATTGTACGACGCTGAGCTTGTTCGGTTCAAATCACATTAGATATGATTCTGGTCGTGTTGTTTCGACGCTCCTGTGGTATCGGGATCCAGGAAATAAGGGCACTATGTTTTCGGCTTTTTCTTAGGTCGGTATGGAAGACCTAAAGGGATAGTTGGTAGCCACTGCTCATCTTGTTTTCATTAAATGATACGTGTTAACCTAGAATGGCTCTACATATGAGAATATTGGTCTGTTCCCCGCGATCAAACATAGTCGTCCGCTTTGCATAGTACAAATGCCGTACTAGGTTGTCTCAGTTAGTTCTCAGCGAGTGTCAACGATATTAATCCTATGTCCAGGCTTTCTATGCTGGTCAGCTGGTCTATTCTGCACTTTCAGGTGAAACTATCCAGAATATGTCCTAATTCTTTGGTGGGTATATTGGTTTTCCATTTCACACGATTAATACTCAAGATATCCTTTAATTTTACGCGTTCGGGTCATGTAAATGGCACATTCTCAACTAA
Organism: Tanacetum coccineum; assembly: GCA_026074375.1. Lineage (NCBI taxonomy): Eukaryota > Viridiplantae > Streptophyta > Magnoliopsida > Asterales > Asteraceae > Tanacetum > Tanacetum coccineum. The sequence goes on along the minus strand of BQNB010077386.1, from coordinate 4,055 downwards.
GTGGGTATTATCACATTGTTTTTTTTAAAGCGAAGTCTATATGTTAGAAACATACCTAGCAAGTGGGTCAACAAGTTTTTTGCTAGGATAAAGCATTTCTATAATCTTTATAATATACTATACGGGCGCGCACTACTATAGCTTAAGCCCATCTTAAATATAAAGCATTAATTTAATACTGGGCCCAATCAACTTCTGCTTACGATTAATAGTTATTGAAGTGCATGATCCTACAAGGAACTACCAATGTCGGTCACTCTTCAGTGTTCATTCTTATGATGCTTGTGAGCCACTTACGCGCCATCTGTCTCGTCGGACTTCTTGATCGATTCCTCGTAGCTCTTGGAGCTTGTTGTTATCTTATCGCAATTGTTCCAGACATTCGCCGGCAGTATCCTTCTGTGTTATTACCGAGTCTCTTTACGAATTGGTATTCGCTAACATTTTGCCACGTTTCTCTTTGACTTTGACATACAATTATCTCCGTGATCGTCCTAATATTTGTGTTTGTATTTATTTGTATTACCCTATAAAATTATCACGTATGAGCAAGTTTCATATATCTGTTAGTTACTCTTTGTTTTTACCCACTTTATGATTGCAAAGTTACCTGCCTGTCACTCTGCTTTGATTTCCTTTTTTAGAAAAATGAGCTTTCATCTATACCATGGTATTATGACATTGGTTCGGATGCCTAGAGAATATAAATTGTCATTCGGGATCATGTAGTATTAATAGTTGCACAGTCATGTTGATGTGTCGCATGTGAGATGTGATTGGTTATATCTCTTGTTTCACTGATTTATGGAAAAGTGTTTTGTGAAAGTGTAGTCCTGTAATTACCATTGGTTTATACTCTGAGTTATAGTAAAAAAATGTATTTTAGTCCTATCATACTAGTCTTAGGAGTAACTTGCATCAAGACGGATACAAAGCCTTTCTTAGTAAAAACCACAACCAAATTAAAAACCACCACCCCCCCACCTCCTATAATAACCCCCCACACCCCAACCCCAAACACCACCCCCACCCAAACACCTCCCCCCCCCCGCCCCCTCCCCCCCCCCCCCTCCCACCCCTGCCCCCCTCCTCCGTCGGTGAGCGGTGGGGGGTTTGGTAGGGGGGGTGTAATTGTGGGGGGGGATTTACAGGAAATGGGTTTGTAGAGGGGCCCGTGAATGGTTTTTTTTGGAAGGGGTGGCAGTTTGCATGTAATGGAGGTTGTTAGGGAGGTTGTAAGGGATTTTGAAGGGAGGTGGGGTTTGTTTATGTTGGAGAGGCTGGGGGCGGATTTTGATTGGTTTAGAGATTGGGGGGTTTTTACGGATATTCAGAGGATGGGTGTTTGAATGGGGTTGGTTTTGCTAGGTGGTGACTGTTGTTTGTGTTTAAACGCATTTGCATATTGCAATGGACATGTAGTATGTGGTTTAGTCTCAGTATCTTCGCTGACATGGGGATTTTGTTTCATATTTATATATTAACTTCTTGTTGATTGTCCCTGTGCTACTAATCTATGTCGGCTGTGATGTTGTAGAGGCCAATGTTTGTGCGTCGGTTTTTTAATAGACACACAACCACCTTTTTTTATCTATCTTATTCATATTTCACATTGTGTTCCACTTAACTGTTTGATTCTTAGGTAGAGGCACTAAATCCCAAACATTGTTAGTCATAAATTGGTTTAGCTCCTCTTGCTATAGCGACAAACCCAACTTCTCATCTCCTAATGCATCCGTTGACTTCATCACCTCCCACCTTTCCCCCTACCCCTCCCTACCCCTTTCTTAGGTTCAATTGTCGAGTATGAAAACAAATGAAGTTACTTTGATTTTGGGATTGTGATCTTAATGTTCTTTGATTCAGGTTTCCTATGACTTGTCCTAATAGGTGATTTTAGACTCTTTAATGTTAATGACATCGTCAACGTCTATGGACTCATCTTCAATATTATTATTATTATTTCATACTTTTATATTATTTTCAATAGCGCTTCTTCCCACATCATCATACAATCAATGGTGATAATTTTAGTGGGAGGAGGACTTCATCGTTTTTCACGTTGAGTGATTCTACGACATTAATGTGTGCTTATTTTAAATATAATGTAAGCTTTGCTATTTTGAGAATATCTTAAAAAACACCTTCGTATGACTTTGGGTCAAACTTGGTTAAATAATCTTTAGTATTTAATATGAAGCACTTGCTTCCAAATACTTTGAAATATTCTAAAGAAGGTTTCCTACCTCTATATATTTCATAAGGGATTTTTTTTCTAGAATTGGTCAGATTAATATTCTATTAAGAATGTAAGTTGAAGTGTCAATGGCGTTGCAACAAAACTTTTGAGGTGTGGATTGTTCATTTAACATAGTCCTAGACATCTCTTGTAATGTACGATTCTTTCTTTCAACTACCCCATTTGATTGTGGAGTACGAGGAGCCGAGAAATTGTGAGTAATGCCTTGTGCATCACAAAAAGCTCCAAATTATACTTTGTTATCAAATTCCCGACCATGATCCGTTCTAATAGCAACTATAGAACCTCCTAGTTGATTTTGTATTTTCTTACTTAATACTTCAAATTTCTCAAAAGCTTCACTTTTGGTTTTCAAAATTTTTGTCCAAGTATATCTTGAATAATCATCTACTATTACTAAAGTTTATAAGTTACCACCGTAACTCTTAATAGCAGATGGACCAAATAAGTCCATATGCAAAATTTCTAAAAATCTATTAGTAGAAACCATATTTTTAGCTTTATGACTTGCATGGGCTTGTTTTCCAATTTTGCAAGCATCGCTAAAATGTTTATCATATTTTAGCTTAGCTAAATTCCTAACCAATTCTTTGGATGACAAAGATTGGATTAAATGCATATTTGCGTGACCAAGTCTTCTATGCCATAAGGTAGAATTATCTCACTTACCCTGGCCAAGACATAATTTGTCTTGAGACTTATTTCTTAATTTCATGACATATAGACCATTTTTCCTAATCCCATTTCCTATGACTTTATCATCTTTAATTATTTCACTACCATCTTTCATGAATAAGACCTTACACTTATTGTCACAAATTTGACCGACACTAAGTAAATTAAAAGATAAGTTATCTATGTGTTCTACGTTTGATATAGTAAGAGAGTCATTAGAAATCGTACCTTTGCCTATGATCTTTCCTTTCAAGTTACTTCCGAAAACAACATTACCTCCATTGTATGCTTTGTAGGTTGAGAATAGACTTTTGTTTCTCGTCATGTGTTTGGAGCAACCGCTATCTTTAATCCATTCGTCCGGCTCCAAACAAGTTCTGAAGCATACCTAATTAAGCAAAAATAAACTCAAGCGCTTGGTCCCCAATATCTCATGAGTCCAAAGACGTTAGTGTTGTACATCCCTTGAATTTGTGGCAATTGATTGGGATATTGGAATGAGATGTAATTTCCCATATGTACAAAACCTTGATTTTGATTGCTATTCCAATTCATAGGATAATGATTTTGGTAAATTGGTCCGTTAGAGTTTCTTCTAGGTTGGGGTGTGTTGTATCTTTGTTGAGAAGAATTATTTCTTCTAGGTGAAGGTGTTTTAGACCTAGACTTGGTTTTGACATAACATAAACCACTATTAAGAGATGGTTTTAGAGACGGTTTCTTTGACTCTACAATCTTGTTATGTATTAGTTTCTTTCTAGTAATAATAAAATCCGATCACGAAGATATAGGTGGGCTAAAAATACGTTCTGCCACTTTTTGGCTGGTCAACGGATCCACGGATTCAGGGATGGTGGATATGTACGCCTTAATGGTGGATCCGTCACCTTTCAATTCGGCAGTCGACCCAACAAAACTTGTGGGTTTTGTTCCGCTTGTTGACACTTTACTACTATCAAATCCTAAACCTATTTTACAACTAGGTGACTTTTGAATATTCAACATTTCTCTTAGTGAATTAGCGCTTTTATCAAACTTAACAAATTTAACTTGATTTTTCTTAAACATAGCATTTTCAAAACAAAGTTGTTGAGATGACTAGCAACTAATGTCAACTTCT
>BQNB010077385.1:10944-30864 GCA_026074375.1 Tanacetum coccineum | reverse complement strand
TCTTGGACTATTTTATAGCTTATGGTGTTAACCAAATACTAAACGTAGTGTACTAGCTTATTTTTAAAGCTTATGAACTAGTTTTTGGTGCCATTAGGCTCGCGGCCCAATAAGCACACATAATCCATGGCTTATTTGTTGGCTTAATGTGGTCCGTGTTATTTTCTTACTTATCGAACCAGCTTATATATTCTAATGGGCCTTGGTTTTGGACTTGGATCGTATTTTGGACGTATAAATACCTTAATCGACCCTTATTGGGCCTTAAAGCCTAATAAGCGATATTTAATCGTTTTAAAATGCGCTTACAAAGTGAAATTGAACGCTATTTTGGGAAAAACGTATTAGTAAACGTTAAAGATTAAGATTTTGAAATTTTGTCGGGAAGTGTCGAAAGTTTGGAAAATGTTTGAAATAAAGGTTAAAGACCTTGGGAAACGTCATATAAACGTACGGGTCATGCCGAAATTTCGTAAAAAGTTTATACTTAAATTTTTTACTTAAATTGTAATTTTTGAAATTTAAAAGTCGACTAAATGACGAAAAATACAATTTTTCTCGAAACTTCTCTAATATGTTTATTATGATTAAATGTTTCATTTTCAACCATATTATGATTATTTTATGGTAACTAAGGATACCGAATGGTCATATCGAGATATATTTATAATTAATTATTTTAAATATTTACTTATATTACTTATCTATTTTCTTTAAATAGTATAAGTATGAATAGTTGAGATATCGGATATTGGGATAAGTTGTCAACCATCACACCACTAAACTATTAAGGGTAATTCTACAACGCATCTAACCTTTATGCATCAAACGTGAAAACTGTTTTGGAAGTGATTGATAAAATGGGACATTAACTGGACTAGGTCGTGTGCGGACATCGTTGCATTGCTTGTGTGATTTGAAAGTTGGTTGCTAGAGGCTTTGCTTGAGGCGAGTTCTCGTAGCCCCACTTTCTTTTTACTGTTTTTCCGTTGGTGGAAAATGATACTCAAATGGTTTTGAAATGTGTTTTCTATCTGTGCAAAACGTGGTTTGTTTTCGGAACAATGTTATGTGCTTATGACTGTTATGTGAATATTATGTGTCATGCGATTTGATTTGGATCGGCTGGGTACACCTACCCTAGATATTGTCTGATTGTTTGCATCGGTTGGGTACGCCTACCTTAGTTATTGTATGATCGTTTGGATCGGTTATGTACGCCTACCCTAGTATCTTGTGATATTTGGATCGGCTGGGTACGCCTACCCTAGTATGTGTGTAGTTCTTGCCCTAAGTAAATGCTTTAGCTGGTAGGCCCTTAGGTGTGTAGTGATTACGGAGTTGCAACTCCAAGAGCGTTGGTATACGCTGGTTTATGACTATCGGGGATGCTAGGTCATGGCACATGGTTAGCGGGGATGCTAAGTCATGGGTTGTTTGCCTAATATTCACTGTCATATAGCATAATTGTCCGCTACTTAAAAATGATTAGCACAACAACTAGGTTGAAATCAAACCTACGAGCTCACCAACATTATGTTGACGTTTTCGAGTATCATTTTCAGGTGAAGTGAAAGATGAATAAATCGGTGCTAAGTGATAAAGACTTTTAGAGCATTCCGCGTGGATCCTATTTGAGAAGTCTTGCTTGTTATTGTTGATTTTCTTTGATTTGAGATTATTTGCCTAAGACTAGATTTGGACCCATGCGTGGGAGAATTGGATTTGTAGCAACTTGTGGATGTGTTCTTGATTTTGGGACATCACTCGAGGTTGTTCGAGGTTGATGATCTTCATGACACTTAAGGTTATTGCATTTTAGTTTTCTCTATTTTATATCTTGTGTTATGATTGATCACTTTGTTGCACTCCCGTGTTTCCACCATTGTCGGGGTGTGACACAAACCTATCTTAATGCACTTGTTATGTTCGGGTCATAGGTCGAAAGAATCCTCTTGCATAATCGGTAGATATACTTGCTATTGTGATTACTCGTTATTTGCGGCTTGTATGCTTTGTTTGTGATTGAGCATATCTTTATATATCATTTCTAGTTTCATGTCTCTCTTGGCCTAAACAAACATGTTTTAATCATCTTGGTAATAATCTAATTATTTCTAGCGTTTGGTATTACTTAGTTGTTAAATCAAAAAATGAGTCTAATGATCGTGACAATCATTTGAACTTTTTTTCTAAACTATTTTTTGAATCTGAAAACGCACAACTCCCTTGGGACGACCTGGACTTACCTAAATTATACTACATACGAGGGTTATACCTTTACCCGTGTGTTTCCATATAATAATCCGGTATTTTCAGTCATTATAAATTTAAAGCTTTTAAAACACATCAAAGTTTTTGGTGCCGCTGCCGGGGAGTTGCTATGCAATTTTCGTGTTAAAACTGCTTAAAATTCTTTCTGTTGCTGAAAGTTCGCTGATTTTTCTGTTAAAACCGCTGTACTCCTGTGAAAAACCTGCAAGTACATCGTACTTATTCTAAAATACGTCGCACTTTTTGTCTGAAACAAAATATTTTCTTGGATTGTGTCTTAAAAGCCCCCATAAACCAATGATAATGCTCAATTCTGGTACTGAGAGCAAGAGACTTTTGTTTTATGTGATTGTATTGCTTAAATTATTGCATTTGTATCATTTTCCTATTAAATAGAAAATACCAAAATATTTGTGTTCTTATTTGATTTATGCTTGTTTGGCTTTAAGTTGCTTTGTAGCTTAACCTGAGCAAGATCTGTTTGTTTATCTTTTGTTATTTACTATATGAGTATTTGTCCCGTTTTGTGAATCATAATTGCAACCTGCAAAACCTGCAAGTGTGTCGGTTTTAATCCAAAAACCGTTGTCCTTCTAAAAAGCAATTTTTTTTATCTCTGAGTTATTTTGCTTTCTTCTTGATTATTTTTCTATCATGCTTATGTGAATATAAATAATTCATGTGTTTTGTTTACTTATTATGTTTGATATATTACTTTAATTGCATTTGAATAAAAAAAACCAAATTAAAAAATTATGAAGCATAAAAGATTTTCTTGTCTCTTTTTGTTGATATGTTTATTGTATGTTTGCCTGTGTTTGTGTATGTGATTATAAATATGTTCTTAACTAATAAAGTGTAAACATATACAAAAAAAATTGATTTTGTATAAAAATAAATCAGATGTATTTTCATGTTCTGTTGACACTTGTTTATGTGTTTATGCATCTTAGTTTGCTTGTGTTTGTTCATATGTATAATAATAATAATAATAATATGTAATATATAAAATGTTTTAGACTTGTTTGTGATTGTATTGTCATTCTGTCTAAGTTGTGTGTGATAGTATTCTAAGTTTGCATTATCGTGTTTCGTTTATTTAGTTATCTGTGTTTTAAATAAAAATAATAAAAATCTCATACTGATGTGCGCTGCACATTTTCCCCTGTGCACCGCACTTTTAATCCTAAGAAACAAAAATATGTTTTCTTTCTCGTATATTTATCATATAGATTGTTTTAAAACTTTTATTAGTATTCATTAATGTTTGTTTGCATTTGTTTGGATTGCTTGTTGGTGTTTATGTGTTGAGTGTTTGCATGATTATTTTAAGTGTTAAAATCTATAAAATCTAAAAAAAAGGTTTTCTTATTTACCTTTTTATTGTGTGCTTGTGTGTCTGTGTTTGTTTGTGTTATGTATTTATATATGTGTTGTTAACTAGTAAAGTGTGATAAAAACAAAAAAATGTGTGTTATAATAAAAACCCCCGCACTTATGTTGTTGTGCGGCACACTTCTCTAACAATTTTTGCCGCGCTAGTAGTTTGAATATTTCAAAAATTAATGAAAATTAGATGCGATGTACGCCGCACTTTCTCTTAAGTGCAGCGCACTTCTGGTCTAAAAAAATATATACATAATTTTGTAAATTATTTGTTTTATACTTTATATCATTATTATGTGTTTGATTTGTGCTAAAAAAATAAAAACCCAAAAATATTGGTTTTAATCCCTATATGTGATATTATTTTTATTATAAGTTTTGGTGCCTTAAATAATAATCACGTGCTTAATTAACGTTTGTCTAAAAAATATAAATTTAAAATCCAAATTTTTTTTCTTTTATCCTTTATTTTTTCTTTAGTATATGATTTGAATGTTTATATCAATAATTCTATTTTCCTTCTTATATTATTTCTCATTTCGTTATGTTTTGTGTGTGCTTGTTTCTAGTAAATTGTGTATAAAATAAAAAAATTTAAAAATAAAAAAATAAACAATAAAAAATGAATTAAAAATAATAATAATATAAAAAAATGTTTTGAACTTTGTGGGTGTGTTCGCTGGAAACCCTCACGAGACTATAACTTGTCCACTCGGGACACCGAGGGGTTTAAAGGCTGTTGCATACGCTAAATGTAATTGTGGTGCCTACGAAAGTGCGCTTTTGTATTTTACGGTTTTCGTAGTTTTGTTTATTTTGCAGACTAAATAAAACAGGTGGAGCTTGGATTGATGGTTGAAATTTTACCCTTGGGGAGATATATATTTGTATCGATATATCTTATATAGTTGAATTCACATACTTACGTTGACGTTCCGTGTAGCGCCGTATGATCCAAATAGCCCATAAAGTTATCTGAAGAACCCCATTAATAGCTTTGGATTAATGGTTTGGCCACCCAACATGTCATCACCAATCGCGTGAATCAACCGGTTCTGCCAATTCCAAATAGCCCATAAAGTTATCTAAAAAACCCCATTAATAGTTTTCAGCCTAAATGACAGCCATGAACATTAGGTTCCTAAAGCATATATCAGAGATGGAAAAGGAGGAAAAATGATCGGGGAAGGAAGGGTTCCACCAACTTACTACTTTTAATTGTTTTCTATAACGTACGCATAATATGCTCAACTTAAGTGTTTGAGGGGGGGGGGGGGGGAATGAATTGAAAAAATTAGACTCATTATTAATTTTTTAACTTTTTTCGCCCTAGTAATCTAAAAATCTAAATTTTATTTATTTAAATCTTTTGGCCACTTAGGTTAATATATTAGAATAAAACATAGTAAATAAAATAAAATTTTTGAAAACCAGAGATGTGTCCCGATTGATAAAGCAGGTCTGACTCGGGATCAATGACATTACTTTCGCATTTATACCAATCACCAAAAAAATATACGGTTTAATCTTTAGGAATCGGGTATCCATCTTTGATACACTAAGTAAATTTTTACCTTTAGCTTCTCTCTAGTTTTAAGGTTTGAAGCAACTACAAGTGTCTCATCCGTCGTTACGGCTATGTATTTGTAGTTTGTCTCCTTTTCTGGAGCATTGTATCAGCTTTAAAAATGTATGAGGATGCCGGTTATTTTATTGATTCTAGAACTGTGCCTGTAAATAATTAATGAACCGGCAGAGAGATTCACGTTCCACAGGTGATATATGTATTTTTTATGTGTTTAAAGAGGCAACCATAAATTTACCCCAAATTATCCCATCCACTAAAAAAAATCCAAAAAATTTATAACCTTTAACCTAGCCATACCCCTTGTCGAAAGTCTAAACGATTGGTTAAAGTTGCTTGTATTTTTGTGGATGTGCTTGTTCGGTATGTGCTTATAGAGCGATGCCAAATCAGCGATAGGATAAGAGTGCACGCATCCATTTTCTGTTTGATGTGTATATATTTATTCGAAGTATGAGGTATTGTTAGTTGTTGAGATGTGATCGAAAAGAAATGAAAAAAAAGAAAAATCAAAAAGTGATAAAAAAATCGAAAAAGAAAAAAGAAAATAAAAAGAAAAAAGCGAGAAAAAGAAGTGATGAATAAGAGCTGGATTGTTGTTGGCATTTGTGACGTATTATTATATTATGATTTGTGCCGGATATATTGTAGAAAGGCCCGATTACCTCACGGGTTTGTGGATTGTCGTAACTAGCAACATGGGTTTCTTGGACTTGTCGACATGTGTTATTATAAAACCATTTCCAGTAATATATTTCCCATGCCTAACCGATACCCTATATAACCCTTCCACTAACGTTATAAACCCCCCCGAAAATAAAAGTCCTCTTTGATATTAGTAACTGTGCTTACGCCATGTTGGGTGCAGTTTATTTCTTGTACAACCTATGTATATGAAATGAATACATGTCCTGAGCAATTTGAGTATAATTCTCTTTAACCCTCAATTTCATCATATACGAAGTTTTTGAGTGATTATACATTCTTTATTTTTTTGCCCCCCGTGAGTGCTTAGTCATGTTATTACAGCTTGAAGAACGTTGGGTATTTTCAAATATCTCTGCTTTCACATATCAAAAATCCAAAAATATTTTTTATAATTATAAATTTGTTTTGAAAAGATTATTATTTTTCCTTATTTTGCTTGAGGACAAGCAAACCCTTAAATGTGTGTGTGTGTGTGTGTGTGTGGGGGGGGGGGGGGGTGTTTGCGCCTTTTGCCCTAGTTTTAAAAAACAAAAATATATTTCAATATTTCTCACCAAAACATGAAAAAGAATTCAAATGTTATTGCAAGAAGAATGTATAAAATCTGAGCACAAAAGTCACACACGCAAGTTTTTAAGTCTAACACGAATGTTTCTAATTTCACAGGAGTAGGGAGTTCTAATAGTGTTAGAAGGCCAAAGTCTAAGGACATTAAATCGAAGAATAGTGCCTTGAAGAACACTAATGACATGAGCTCATCTACACATGTTCAGAAGGTGTTGATAACGCTCAAATTATTCATATTTTTATATGCGTTATTTGTGCTTTTATGTATATAAATTGGTTAATTATAAGAACTTTCGGTACTTAATCGAGTATATTTGCTATTGTAGGTTCTAGGTACGTGTCGTGGAAGAAAACGAAAGAATACATGAAGATTTAAAGCTTAAACGAAGAAATAACTGAAGATAAAGATCTCCCGACACCTGTCCACTGTTTTGGCCATAACTTGAGCATACGAACTCCGTTTGATGCAATTCTGGAGGCCACGCGTCCAGGAAAGAATTATCTAAAACTTTAATTTTGTTCCAACTATTAAAGAATCACCAAAACTGCCACACTTACCAAGAAGTGCGGCGCACTTTTCACCAGCGGAAAGAAAATATTTAAAGCTTAGAAGTGCGACGCACAAAAGAAAAAGTGCGGCGCACTTCACGTCTGGACAACCAAAAAGTCATATTTATGACTCCCATTTACTACCAAACCGATCATTAACCTTCTACCTTGTTCCCCAAGTGTTAGAACACTATAAATACACCCCAAAATGCAGGGTAACAATCATATATCATCAAACCCCAAGAACACCACTTGGGAAGAAGGAATTTGGTGAAAAAGGCTTGACAACCCTTTGATCTAAACACCCTTTTATACCACCACCACGTTGGACGAATTGGCTGAGTATTCCTTGATTCCAGAAGTGTAGTGACAGTACCTTAAGGTCTCGGGGCGGTAGAATTTGATACGTTGGGTTATTGTTAGTAGTTTTTGGTTGTGAAAGCTTGTCGATCTTGTAACTTTGGTAAATATCTTATTATCTTTTGATATGAAACTTTCTGAGATTTACATTTTCATCTGCTTGTTACTTGTTTGATTATGGAATAGTCAGTTGGGTTTGTTTGGGCTTTATGAGGATTATGATATAGTCTTGGTTTTTTGATATGCTTTCAATGTTTATTCTTTATACTTGATATGTTATTATTCCGATTATTGTCTATCATTTGGTTGATCATCTCAGTCGATATAGGTCGAAAGGCTTGATTGGTGTGGTTCATTTTGAGTCGCAAATCAATACTATACTTGTGAGAATTGGATAGTAAATTGCTAGACAACCCGAATGATTATATGTTTAAGGACTAATCTCACGTCTAACGACTTGATTAGGAGAAGTATACTTTTATGAATGTTGGTTACAAACCTATCTTAATGCGCTTGTTATGTTCGGGTCATAGGTCGAAAGAATCCTCTTGCATAATCAGTAGATATACTTGCTATTGTGATTACTCGTCATTTGCGGCTTGTATGCTTGGTTTGTGATTGAGCATATCTGTATATATCATTTCTAGTTTCATGTCTCTCTTGGCCTAAACAAACATGTTTTAATCTTCTTGGTAATACTTTAATCATTTCTAGCGTTTGGTATAACTTAGTTGTTAAATCAAAAAATGAGTCCAATGATCGTGACAATCATTTGGAATTTCTTTCTAAACTACTTTTTGAGTCTGAAAACGCACAACTCCCTTGGGACGACCTGGACTTACCTAGATTATACTACATACGAGGTTTATACTTTTACCTGTGTGTTTCCATATAATAATCCGGCATTTTCAGTCATTATAAATTTAAAGCTTTTGAAACACATCAGGTGTCAAGTAGTGTTAGCATAGATTCTAATAAGTGTGAAATAAAAAATTTGACTGTATGTCAATCAAATGCAAGTGTATTAAACACCAAGACTGTAATTGCTGTTAATGATGGTTCGAATATTGTGTATATTTATTGTGGAAAAGATGTGATTATGCTTTCTCATAAAAAATGTTTTGTGCGTCATGCTTTGTCTTTAGATTCTAGAGTAAAAAGAGCCTTATTCACTACTCATGGAGTTGAAAAATCTAGTAAAAAGGAGCGACCCCTGTAGTTGCCAAAATCCAGATTTAATGTTGCTACAACCCCAAATGCAACAAATAAGTTCTCTAGTGCATCATCACTAACTTCAGGATCTAGGCAAACTCAGACACTTAGCACTTACATGAAAAATAATATTAAGACAAGTAGGAAGTGGCAAAAGTGGTTTGAACATAAATCATGCTTTAACTGGTCACCTAAGAGCTCAAATGCTGAAATAACATCAAGTGGGTCTAAGAGTAGTAATATTCATAAAACTAACTCTAAAACACCGGTTACCACTCAGAAATGGGTAGCCAAATTGTCTACTCCTCCATCTAAGTCTGTTTCATGTGATGCAGGTGATTCAACTTGTCCTGTGGATTGTTGATAGGTGTTGTTCAAAGCACATGACTGGGAATCTGAAACTGCTAAGAAATTTCGTTGAGAAGTTCATGGGCCCAATCCGCTTTGGCAATGACAACTTCGCTGCAATCACTGTATACGGAGATTATGTTCATGGTAATATTACTATATGTCACATGTATTATGTTGAAGGCCTTGGACACAATCTTTTCTCGGTTGGACAATTTTGTGATGGAGAACTTGAAGTCGCATTTTGATCAAACACTTGTTATGTTTGGAATTTGGAAGGTGAAGATTTACTTACGAGTTCTTGTGATTCTAATCTATACACCATCTCCATTTCCGAAATGGTTGCTTCTTCTCCAGTGTGTCTAATGTACAAAGCTATGTCAACAAGATCATGATTATGGCACCGACGATTTTCTCATTTGAATTTCGGTACCATTAATCAACTTTCTAAAAACAAACTAGTTGATGGGATTTCTAGATTTAAATACGACAAAGATCACTTATGTTCTGCTTATGAAAGAGGAAAGAGCAAAAAGGCCACATTTCCATCCAAATTGGTTGCAAGTACAAATTCTAAACTTGATTTACTCCATATGGATTTGTGTGGACCAACGAGGGTTGAAACTGTTAATGAGAAACGCTATATTCTGGTGATTGTCGATGACTATTCTCGATACACTTGGGTGTTCTTTCTTTGAACCAAAGATGAAACTCCAGAAATCATTATCAAGTTCATTACTCAGATTCAACGGAATGTGAAGGCACAAGTCCTAAAAATTTGGTTTGATAATGGAACTGAGTTCAAGAATGCAAAACTAAAGTCGTTTTATGAAAAGATAGTCATTAAGCATCATACGTCCATTGCTCGTACACCTCAACAGATTGGTGTTGTATAACGTCGAAATCGAACACTTGTCGAGGCTGCAAGAACAATATTTATCTTCTCAAAACTACCAGAATTTGTATGGGCCAAAGCAATTTCTATAGCTTGCTTCACTCAGAATCGCTCTCTTGTGCACACATGGTACAATAAAATGCCTAATGAGCTGATTAAGGGACGAAAACCTAATGTTCAATACTTTCATGTGTTTGGTTCCTTATGTTACCCAACAAATAATCGTGATGATGTTGGGAAGATGAAGCCAAAAGCAGACATTGATATCTTTGTTGGTTACTCTGAGTCATCAAAGGGGTTTCGCATTTATAACCACAGAACACGCAAAATAATGGAAACCATACATGTTAAATTTGATGAACTTACGGCTATGGCTTCTGAATGCACCAATTCAGGACCCGGTTTTAACTGCTTAAATTTTCAAGACTCATCAGAAGAAATGAATGAAATTCCGTCACAACAAGACTTGGATGATTTGGTTGGTCCTCTATATGAAGAATATTATGCGCCGACATCTTCAGAAGTGTCGAATAATTCTGCTGCAAATACTCTTGATAATGAAAACACTTCATCAACTTCTTCAATTACTGTTGAAAATAGTGATGCTTCACAAATAATACCTTCATCTGAAGAACAAACAACACAAGAATTCTCGAATCCAGTCTTGGAAACTCACTCTGATGAACAAATTCAAGAAGACGTTGCAGAACTTGAGGGAATACTATCATGCATTCTTTTGAAACACCTGATTTTGAAGCATCTGAATCATCTTCAAACATTCAGGACCCATCAAACATGCAAGAGTTCAACCATCAACATCGCTTCATTGACAGATGGACTAAGATTCATCCACTTGACCAGGTGATTGGTGACCCTTCCAAGCTAGTGACAACAAGAAGTAAACTCTGAACTGATGCAAAGTTATGTATGTACGCACTCACAGTGAGTATTACTGAACCCAAAAACATCAAGGAAGCTATGCTTGATCATAGCTAGATCGAATCAATGCAAAAAGAATTCAATCAGTTCAAATGATTAGATGTATGGGAACTTGTTCCGTTACCTGATGGCAGACATGTAATCAAGGTAAAATGGCTTTGGAAAAACAAGACGGATGCTGAAAATACGATTATTCGAAACAAATCGCATCTTGTCACTAAGGGTTATAGTCAACAAGAAGGAATAGACTTTGAATAGTCATTTGCTCCAGTAGCACGACTGGAAGCTATTCGCATGTTCGTGGCTTATGCGGCTCACAAGAACTTAATGATATATAAGATGGATGTGAAGACAACCTTCCTTAATGGTCCACTGAAAGAAGAAGTTTTTGTAAGTCAGCCAGACGGATTTGTAGACCCAGACTTTCCTAATCACGTCTATCGTCTTAAAAAAGCTCTGTACGGTCTAAAACACGCTCCTCGAGCATGGTATGACAAGCTTTCTTCCTTCTTGATTGAAAACAATTTCACCAAAGGTATTGTTGATCCAACACTGTTTACATGAAGACACGAGGATGACATTTTGTTAGTACAAATATATATCGATGACATTATTTTTGGTTCAACAATTCTAGTTTTTTCAAACAGGCAAAACTAATGAAAGATAATTTTGAAATGTCAATGATAGGTGAGATGATGTTCTTCTTATGACTTTGAATTCATCAATCCCCTTGTGGAATCTTCATTAACCAATCAAAAATACACAATGGAGATTCTTAGAAAACATGGGATGGAAAAATGTAATACTGTCACGACACCAATGGCTACTGCGAAAATCGACGCAGATTTATAGGGAACTCCAACAGATCAAACGAACTATCATCGTATGATCGGAGGTCTCATGTATCTCACTGCAAGCCGACCAGATTTTGCCCTTGCAACATTTGTTTGTGCACGTTATCAGGCACGCCCCACTGAGAAACACCTCAAAGAGGTTCTTTCAGTACCTCAAACAAACCATCAATATAGGTTTATGGTACTCGAAGGATTCTAGCTTTTAGCTAATTGCATATTCAGATACAGATTTAGCAGGGTGTCTTGATGACTATAAGAGCACATCTGAAGGAGTTCAATTTCTAGGAGACAAGCTAGTCACTTGGTCATCTAAAAAGCAAGATTGTACAACTCTATCAACTGCAAAAGCAGAGTACATATCCTTATCAGCATGTTGTGCACAAGTCATTTGGATGAGGACACAACTGCTTGATTATGGATATCGTTACACCAAAATTCCAGTGTAGTGTGATTCAAAGAGCACAATTGCTATATCATGCAATCCGGTACAACATTCTCGTACCAAACACATTAACATCCGTTATTATTTCATCAAGGAGCATGTTGAACAAGGTACCGCTGAACTTTACTAATCTATTTACAAAAGCCCTTCCAAAGGAAATGTTTGAGTATTTAGTTCACACGATTGGTATGCGATGTATGACTCCAACACAGTTGGAACGTCTTACAAAGTTATCTTCTTGAATAAGAAAGATAATACATCAAATTTTTTTGTAAATACATTAAAAAACAAAATAAAATTAAAAAAAATGCAAAAACAAAATAAAAATTCAAAATTAAAAAACATCAAACATATTTTTTTTTCTTTTTCAGAAAAATACAAAAACACAAAAACATATTTAATGATGCAAACATATATCTTCTCCGTTTCTATCAGTTTCATGATATTTTTTATAAACAAGGGTCTTAAAATGCAAAACAATATATCATGAACTGCGAGGGAGTAAATTATTCATAAAATGATCTTTTACTGCTAAAATATTTAGTTTGTAATCATAATACATTCACAAAATGAGGATTTCTTCAAAAACATTTTTCAAAATCATCAATTTTCTTGGAAAATTCAAGTGTGAAAAACATAAAAAATAAACAATCTATTGAATAAGTTCTTTAACTAGATATTTATTCTAGGGCGAGTTATGAAAATTCTTTATTTTCAAAAATCTTCTCAAGAATGTCCAAAACTACAAAATTAACTATCTCTTGATTAAGGTCTTTAATTAGATATTTAATTGAGGGGGAGTTATAAAATTTTCAGTCTCTTCATCATCAGAAAATTAAAAATTGCGAACTTAACTGCAAAATAATTCAAAAAGGTTTGTTGTGAAAATAGGTCTAACTCCAAGCGGGAGTTACAATTTTTTTTGGTTATTAAAGGCTACGAAAGTAAGTAAAAGGACTGAAATTGTCAAGATACAAAATATAGTTTCACAAGGGCTAAAAGAGTTTACGAAAGAAAGAATAGGGACTGTAATTGCAAATCTCAAACTTGTTGTCATAGGTATAAAAGTAACAGTTGCTTTCATAATCTGCTACTTTCGTACGTACAAAAATATTAGCTTTCGTAAATCCTTTGATACTTTGTGCTTTCGTAATCTTGATATCAATGATCCAAATCATTTTTCTGATTCCCTGTGTTTACTAAACGTAAGAAACATGACTCTCTTCGAATCCTATCATGATTAAAATGATTTAATTGTTTGATTGATAGGTTTCATATAGATCTATGGTTTCATAAAAATGAAAACTGATTGAAATGTTAAATTGATTGAGGCGAAACATAATTAAGTGTATTAGAATATGATTGACATGAATTGATCACTAATAACATCATTTGTGGTCTCATAATCATGAGGTTTCGTAACCATGATGGTTTCATAAACTTGAAATTAAGCTTTTAGTCATCAAAAGCAAACTTAAATGGTAAATAAGATGATGATAATAAGCTGGAAATCAGGACAAAATTTTCAGATTATCATTTTCTCATTGAAAGCTATGGTTCAGGATTCGGTTTCATAAATTTTTTATAAATAGTTTCGTAACTTCTTATTGGGTCAAAACAAATGGGTTTCGTAAGCGCTTAATCAATGATAAATTCAGTTATAAATTCATATTTTTATATTGATATATGGGTCACATGGTGAAGATTCTGTCCGGTTACGACCGTTTCCTGAATTTAACAAGATGATGATTGAGCAATCTACTGACCATCCAAATATCATATATAGGAATATGTTTTTCATAGCCAAAATTTTTCGTTCAGTGATCAAGACTTCAGATGATTTAAGGAAAACAAATGAAAGAACATGGTGATTCAACTATTTGTGATCATAGTTTCTTATGTTTCAAAAAAGCAAATTTCAAATGTTTTGTCAAGATTGTTTCAAAAACCGTTCAAAACATGGTTTATGACTAACGGTTGTACTCAATTAGGTAAATGGTTTAATTCATGTCTGGTTCGACTGTTTTCTGCAATGAACAGAATGAGGAGTGAGTGACTTAGTAACTATCCGATTGTTGTTACATTGGTTGGTTGTATAATTAAAATTTTCAACAAATCTTTGGCAAACTTGTGATTTTGAAAATTTTATCTCAAATTTCAATCAAAAAGCTATTTCTTTGTGTTAGAAAGTGGTACTCTTTTATTGAAAAGTTTTGAGAATATCAAGCTATACTCTTGGATTTCTTAAACATCAATAATTGTATTGCAAAAAATCAAAGTATATCTTTTCATTCTTGAAAGAGTATAATTTCACAAACGTTTTTTGGTGAGGAAACTCAAAATAGCAAGAGAGATAAAATCAATACGCGAAAAAGAAAATCTTAGTATGCTTGAAAAAGAATTGCCAGAGAATACAAAATAAGATCAAAAGAAAAAGACAAATAAAGCGTATGGCATGTGCCCGAAAAAGCAAGAATTGGCACATGAGAAACAAAATGATCAAATTATGCTCAAATAGAATTGCTAGAGCATATAAAAATAGAAAGAGTGAAAAAAAGACAAAAATGTTATATAAATGTATAATTCATAAACTTTTTATCATTTCACTAATCACTTCATGTCATCATACAGTCTTCCATAGGGCTCAACAAATCATTCCAACTGATCAACTCGTCCCCAAATTTCAAACCATTAAGAGGTGCAACAACTATGCTGTGCTCTAAAGTATCCCATGCTCACCAGAATGCAAAATAGTGGGACAAATATTACTTGATCATCCTTTGAGCTATGCTCTTACTTCTACTGCTGATGTTCCAGTTGTATACCTACAACAATTATGGAAAACAGTATGCAAGGTGCTTGACAACAAAGATACTATCAAGTTCATGCTGGATACACAAGAGATTACTTACACTATTGATATGTTTTGTGATACTCTTCAACTACCAGTGGAAACTCCAGACAATTGATTCATTGCTCCAGTAACAATTTGCACCATTGAGTCTTTCATGCAGACGGTTGGCTACCAAGGAGTTGTTGATAAAGTAAGCACCTTCTTCACGAAGTTTCTTTCTTAACCATGGCAGACTATGTTTAAAGTGTTGAATCATTTCCTGACTACTCGCACTCCTAGGCATGATCAAACAAAGATCAACATACTTTAACTATTTCATGCTGTGTTTACTCAACAGGGAATGTATTGTTTTGAGGGATGCATGTTCTTGCTGCATTCTTAACAGATGAGATTTGTGAAACTGATGACTACAACGAGTATGAGACGGTGTTTGAAAAAAATAAATGTTCCAATGAATCAACCACAACCGGTTTTTTCTACCCAAGGAACACATAGGACTACACTTAGAGCCCATAGGACACCTACCCTTACCGCTACTAGTCCTCAGGGGAAGAAGAGGAAGCAAGTGTCTGAAGAATCAAGTTCATCAAAGAAATCATTGAAAATTACAATTACGCAAAAAGCAAAACCTTCTTTAATTCCCTCACCTAGTGATGATAGAGAAAGAGATGAAATTGCTAAGGCAACCATTTTAAGTCTTACAATGCACAAAACAACATTAGCGCTGAAGCTTAAGAAAATGTTACTAAAGTGCAAGATAAGTTGGCATAGGAAGAGATTGAAAAGATGGTTAAAGGTGAAGAAGATGAAGAATCATATGCAAGTGAGTTTTCTGATTCTATGTTCAATGATGATGCTGATGACTCAGGTACTAGGATAGAGTCCGTGAGTCATAAGGAAAACGCAGAGGTAGTTAGTGATGATGTTGTTACTGAGAAGAAAGATGAAGAGACGAATGAGAATGTTGAGAAAAAGGATGATACTGTTGAGGAAAAAGACAATGATGATCATATTGATCATACATTGGTCGGATCTCATGCAACGGGTAGTATGAAGCCTAGGAATAAGCAGATACAGACACCAATTCCCACACCACCTAGATCACCTAGGAAAGAATCATCTTCTGATAAGACGATCTCTAAGGAATTGACGGCAACTGTATCACAAATAGCTGCTACCACATCTAAAGCTGAACGCAAGAAGGGTTTTACTTTCCACAAGACAAAAATTCTTCCAGAAAGCATTGCAGGCATGAGCAGGAGGTATGGTCAAATTCGCAGTCATATAAAGAAGAAATTTGTGACTCATGACTTCTTTATGGGCAAAATTCGTGAAGTTCTTGATCATTGCAACAAAGTTGTACCAGAGCTTGCGATTGCCAAAACAAATGAGATGATCAAAGAAGAAATGCCTAGACTGGTACATCTTGCGGTTACAAAGGATCAAGAAATCACTTCTATAAATGTACCAGAGCTGATCTCAAACGAATTGGCTACACATGTGCCTAAGATATTTGAAGAATTATTTCAGAAGCACATGCAAAACACAACTCTCAATCTGTACCCTACAACCAGTACATCAATAGCTGAGGTATCAACTGCAGATCTTCAACATCAATTATATGAGAAAATGAAGTCAACACCTCAAGATCAAGTAGCTGTTCCAAAAATATAGGAAATCCTGAAAGCAAAGTTTGAAAAGCAATAAGTTTCTACAAGTTTCTATACATTCGAACTTTTCGCATATCATGATGAACAACATTTTGATGCTGATCCTCCTAAAGGGGGAGAAACAGGCCAAAAGGTATTTTGGAAATTATAGATATCTAGTTAGATTAAAGAGAGAGTTCATGATTTCCAGCTGGGTATAGAGAGTTACCAGATAAAGATCAACTTAACCACACCAAGATTGACATTTTTTGGTATTGAAGCACATGATTCGTACTCAATAGTAGACGAGCCAGAAACGGGTTTGATTTACTTAAACAACAAAGATGAGAAGTGGGTTATGTATCTGGTAAAGATTGTTAAATTTTGTGATGCTACGTTGGAAAAGGTCTTGAAAGAAGTAAAGCTCAGGATCTTTCAAACTGAGATTTTGAAGAAACCACCTTTGCTAGGTGAAGTAGACCTTGATATAATGAAGGCATTCGAAAGAGAAATAAACAAGCGTCTAGGTCATCATGTGCCGATGAGAAGGTGGGAATCTTTTGTGAATAGAAGACCAATTCTACCGACGATGAAGCGTATGTAATAATCAACCCTTTGGGAGAGATTGTTAGGTTTAAGAAAAATGTTTATTATTAAATGAATTGGTCTTTGTATCGTTTATAGCTTTATTAGTAATTATATGGTAAAAAAGTCTATCTTGGTCAAAGTTAAGTAAAGTTGACCAAGGTTTGACTAAGATTAGGAGAATAGATTAGAGAAAACAATAAGAATAAATACCCATCTAGGAGGGGTATTTATACAAGTCTCATATGTTGTACCTTCACCTCTCCCTCCAATTTCTATTTTCCCTTTTAGAATGAAAACTTTGAAAATGATGAAACATACTCTCTAGCTCTTCTCATCTAATTCTATAACTTTCATACGATACTATAGTGCAAACAAGAAATATAACAAAAACCAAACTAAAATTTTTGGTTTTCGGTTCGGATATGGTTTTGGCAATCTAAAACGAAAACCAAATTTATGTAGTGGTTTCATATAATTATTTAGGTTATATATATAGTTCGGGTTAGATTAGATCTTGTGTTCATCTACTTTTCAACCATCACTTGTAAGTAAATTAAAACCCTCATGTTTTCATACTCAAATTTATCTTAGTTGCATTTATAGTTATCACCAATATGTGTGTTTGATATGTAAAAACGACACTTGAAGGTTTAAAAACTAAGATACTATAAAATATCGACTTTGGAGCTCTTAATCTTTGCGTAAAAATCACTTTTGTTAAATTTCTTCATTTCATACTCAAATATATACTTTTAGATAAAACCTACTTAAAAATCGTAACTTGTTGATGCGTTCTTATATTTTTAGTTTGTAAAATGGAATCGGGTTTTGAAGTTAAGATGTGGCTGAGTAGTCATTTTGTGAGCTATTTTTGAGTACTGTAGAGTTGGAATTGTGAATGTGAGGATTTTGATATAGACATAGTAAGCTAAACGTAGCCATTTGGATCACTAAAAATGGACAAGTAATGAAGAAGTTACGGCCATTTCAAAATAGGTAAAACCTATTTCTGAAAAACCGCACTCAGCTTAAGTGTTGAAAAGTTTCCAACCTAGCTACTTTGAGTCTATTGATGTTGTTGGGTTTTTGGTAAATCCTAATTATCCAGACTTTTGATGTTCTTGGGTGTTTGGTAAATCCTAATTATTTAGCAAAGCAACACGTAAAAGGTAAAATAGTAGTGCATAAGTTTACTCCCATTACATGATCACACCCCATAAAAGTAGTTTCCAATTCAAAACAAGTACATTAAAAGGGGTGTTTAGATCACATTCTAGATCGAATAATCAGAGTTTCATAACGCAATCCAAAATAAGAATCACCTGAAATCATAAACATCAACATATTAACGAAAAGAGTTCAACTATCCTAAAAAGTATGACGTATTCAACTCCAACACTAAAAAAACACTCTCTCAACACGCCCTAACTGTGCCCTGATAAGCTTTGTCCCTCAGCCTTTACAATGTCACAAGTGGACCTAAACTTCAATGAAATGTTCTTGAGACATTTCTTGTCAATTCCAGGTGTCATATTTTTCAGCTCTATTGGATCCTGCATCTAAAAACATATAAATACACAAAAACAAGAAGAAGAAGCTAGTAGGAATATTGAATTATATATATAAAAAAAATGTTATAAACACATACCCACATGCGTGGTTTTGACATCCTCGTATCTTTTTTCCAGCCATTTGCCTTCATATGTGCTAATATAAAACTCTCTTCCTTGTTTGGAAATATTTTGAAATTGATATATAATAAGATAAATATTTTAAAAAATAGAAACAAAAAGAAAAGGGAAAAAAGAACATAATTAAATGGGAAAAAAGAAACAATTAGCTGCTACCTTCATTAGAAATCCAAAGAACAAATTATTTGGATCCAAATATGAACTTGAATGTGAAGATGAAGCAAAGGTGGACTCAAGACGCGTCTTGTGATGATCCACTCGTGCCGCAAGATCTAGTTTGCCACGGGTGGGATCACCTAGCAATTATATATTTAGGAGTATTATAAATTAGTTCTATATCATCTAAAACAAATAACTATATTTTATATTTGTCTAAGATTAATAAATTTTTTAGTTGTACTATAACAGTTTATGTGTTTAGCGCTTCTCGACATGGCCATAGAGGATGTGTATCGGCTTATTAAATTGACTGATGATGATAAAAAATCTAGGCCTACAAGTTTAGATTCATTCAACCTTCTCACCGAAGGGTATTTTTTTTGGTAATCATGGTTTCCGCTCTTTAGGCTGACTAATAAATGGTAGTTCCTTTGAGAAGTATGGATCATATGTAATAGTTATTTTAATTTGAACATTATGTTTGCTTCGAATTGACCGGTATGCATCAATAATCAATGACTTGTAAACCATGTACATTAGTAGATGTTAGAAAAGCTAATCATATCCATTTTCAACATGCTATGGTTCATCTTCCGGAGCTAAAGTTCACTCTTTAAGGTATAAAGTTTGATGTGACAGTGACTCAGCATGATTGGATTTGGAACTCTATGATCTTAGATCATATCAAGGATGTACACTGTAACGACCCAGTTCGGAAAGGAGGCCGAAACGTCATGATCATGGTGTCATATCAAAGCATAATAAAGGCATAAAATCATAAATGATAACATAGGACAAGGTGGAAAGCCGGAATCAAACATCGGCTCCCAATTATGAGATCAACATGAATAACGTAAAAG
>BQNB010077384.1:0-23021 GCA_026074375.1 Tanacetum coccineum | reverse complement strand
GAGAGTAAGCAAAGCTTAGGATCTGTTCTTGACATGTGTTGTAGCTAGTAAGTGATGTGTAGAGGCTAGAAATCAGATGTGGGAGGCCTAGGAGATAGCTTGAATGTGTTGGATGGTGTTGTATGGTGCCGCGGCTGAAGTGAAGAAAAGGAAAGGCCATGTGCTTTCATTCTTGACTTTGGATAAGTCAAAGCTGCTTAGTAAGCTGCTATAAGACTTCTAGAAGAGTTCTTGGGTGGTCATTTGTACATGGTAGCAATTTAGAGGGGTTAAAATGGTCATAGAAGCAAACCGGGTCTATTTTGGGTTTGACGGGTTCTTCAAAGGTTTTAACAAGGTACATTGTGTTATAAATGATTAAGGAATGATGAAATAGGTTATTAAGGTCTGGGATTAAAGTAATTAGCAAAGATTAGCAATTCGTTTGGGTTAAAACGGATTAGAATTGAAGAAATGGGAGTACGGGTTCAATTAGGGTTTTCTTGACTTTCTTGGCTTATATTTTGCATACTCTTGATTAGGAATGATGGAATACAAATCCTAGGGCTTATATAAAGTATTATCAATGAATTTTGGTCATTGGTTTAAGTTATAATGGGTTGAAATTGAGAAAACGGGTCAAAGTTACAATTAGGGCATAATTAGGGTTTTCTGGATTCGTTAAGGTTTTCTAGGCTTTGATTTCTTGCACATTGCCAAGTTAATGATAGATAATGATTTTTAAACTCATTTTATGAGTTTATAATGGCCCTTGGTTGGTTATTTGGGATTAGAATGGTTTAAAATGAGTAAACGGGTTAAATGAACCAATTAGGTACATTTTAGGGTTTCTAGGATATGTTTTACGTACAAGTGAAGTAAAATGATGAAGTAATGATGAAATAATGATTGAATAGGATTGATATGATTGTAAAATAAGTTTTTACAACTTATTTGAGTGTTGGTTTGGGTTTATAATGGATAAAAGCCAAGAAACAGGTCATGGTTTAGAAACTAGCTCGGTTTTAGGGTTTAGGGTTTTGAATTAGGGTTTTGAGTGTAAAAAGATGTATGAAAGCTTATGTATGGAATAATTAGGGTTCATATATTGTAAAATGAGTATATTAGCTTGCTTAAGTGGTAGTGAAGAGATGAGAATGAAAATGGAGGTAAAACGGCTATTTTAGAGATCATGCTTAATGACTTGTACATTGAGCTTTTAGAGATTTGTACTTTGACTTGAAGAGATTTTATATTTTAAATGAGATATCATATTACTTGTACATATGCTTTAGTAGCTTGTGCATTCACTTAAGGAGTTAACCCTTCCATGAGATTAGGGTTTAGGGCATCCGATAATGGTTTAAAGCCCGTTTTGTTATGATGTTGCAAATGGTATCTTTTAGGAATATTGTACCTTGTAATAATGATATTATGATATAGACTTGATATGTTATGATGTTTGCTTGACATATATGAAGATAGGATTGCCATATGTAGGTTGTCTGAGTCCGTTAACTTGAGTTATGCAGGTTATATTGCATATTGAGATATTGGCAAAGTAATGTAATGTAATAAAGCGAAAAATTTCCCTAAAAAAGGTGAGTTCATATATAATTGATAGATTGTACATCATCTAACTTAATAGATGGATATTTACATTTATGAAAATTGTGGGTTGTTATACCTAGTAACAATATAAAGCATAATGCACTAGATAATATAGATAATAATAAGAATCTCTAATAGTTATGCAAACATGTTTACTTTTGTTTCCCATTCATCATGTAAATTGATCTTAACCATTCCCGGTGAGCATCTCGTTGGTGAGTTTGAAGGTTTATAGATTCAGAGAGGTAAGTGTTTAAGTATTGACTTTCATGAGTAGGGTTTTGACGGACTCTAGAAACAGCATTAGACAAGGAAGAGACATTTTGAGAAAGAGAAGAAGAGTTAGAATGAAACAATTCTTCATCATTTTCATCAATGGTTTCATCCAACGGACGAGATGAGGATGGATGATTTAGAGTGGTGGAAGAGGAGCTAACATTTGAGTCACGAGGTCTTTTCATTCCATGATCCAATCGCGTCTTTCGCTCATAATGAGGAGCGAAGGGATGTATGACTCGATCATGTGAGAGAGAATGACTTATTTTGTATGACAAAATTGACCACAAAATGACCCTTGGAGTTATAGTTAAACGTGAGTTGACTATAAAACTCGAGAACAAAATGAGGAACAATTTGTTAGTTTATGTTCAACAAACAATCAAAACTAATTAATCCAAACTTAGCATGGATATGACTCATGTTTTCAAAGTTTTGACTCACAACCCTACCCTTATGAAAGTACTATTTTTCAAGGCTTGCAATGGTGTTTCTTAATGGTTGATTGAATTCATTTGATAGGAGTGGGATGTAGTTACGGGTCTTTTGGTGATCTAATCCGGTGATTCGAGGCATTGTCACCTAAAACTAAAATATTATGGTCATGTTTTATAGTCTTGTACTTGTAACGTTTTACTCACAATATTCCTAGTGTGTGCCTAACTATGACAAATGTGGAGTCACAATTAACGCGACCTAAAAATAAAATCCTAAGAGTTAATCCAAACGCTCCTTAATTTAATTTTTCTCATCCAAACATATCGACAAATACATATGAATTATGTATCTCGACCTTTGTTTATAAGATCATTATGCATGTGTTTAAAAACATTTTTAAGTTGTAGTTATAACTAGTCGCGCTAGTAGACGCACTACCGATCTCTCGCACTCGCTCTCCAAACTTTAGGATATTTGAACAGAAAAGACTCTTCGGCGCTTAAGATTTGAAATAAATTTTGAACCCTCACTGCCAGTGTGTGTTGTCCCCGTCCCCTATGTCTACCACCGAGAGCACAAATTAGTGGTATGACTGATTGGATCCTGGTGGGCATAATTGTAGAAAACGTCTGACAGCATAAGAGATCGAAAAATCCCAATTTTAATTTTTGAGTTCATCATGAGAACCCTTAGTGACTTAAATGAACAAATAGATGAAATGACTTACAATTGATGATGTGCGATGATGTTTAGAATGATTTGTATGTGTTGAATTTATGCTTTAATTAGTGTTTAATGGTTGATTCGAGTTTTGGTTTTTTGTCGTGTTCGCGCTGCAGCAGGAGACGGAGGGTTCGTTTTTTAGTTGAACATTTTTTTGACTAGTTATCAATTTTGGTGCTCTGTTGTTGGCCGGTCCTATATCTATCAAGGGCCACCTGAAATCAGGGTTGGGGGCACGCTCTGGAGATATTGGGGCCGCCCGAATTATGAAATTTTTGGACTTTTAATATTTGACACGAATTTACTAGGAAGAGTGACTAATTAATTTGCATTTCTCGAATTAAAAATATCTAAATAGCTTCGGATGAAGTAGTTAAATTGTCATGACGCAGAATGGAATAAGGACTAGAATTGAGAAAAAAGAAGCAGAAGCGGGGCGATAATGATTTAGGAATTGTGTTTCGATCATTCCCTAAACAAGAGCGTAGATAGTTAAAACGGATTTCAAGTTCAAGTGGTTTCGTAAGAATGTCGGTGATGTTGTCGATTCTGGACATTATCACGAAGAAAGTGGTGACGAATTTTGATATGTTTGGTTCGAGAATGTTACACCGGGTTTTTGCTAAGGTCAATCACGCCTTTATTATCGCACATGATCGGGATGTCATCGAGTTGAACGTCGTAGTCGATAAGAGCTTGTTTCATCCATAGTGCTTGTTGAAAATGTCCGCTATTCGACGCTTATGTATTCGGCTTCAGTAGTTGGTATTAGCAAGAGCGTTTGTTTCTTCGAGAAACCAAGAGATGTCAAACAACACACGACGTACAAATACCGCTCAGTCGTTTATCTTTAAGGTCTACAATAATATCCCGCCATGTATCCAGTAGTCGTGCATATATATGTTTTCAATGTCGGTCTGTTTAGGATACCATAATTCTCGTAAGTGCGTAGTGCCTTTGAATGTATCGGAGATACGCTTACCGCTTGCAAGTGAGAGGGTTATTGGATAGCCTCTTAGATTCGCGAGAACATAAGTCAGATATGCTAAATCATCGATATCGGTCCTACTTGCCATTAGGATTGTAAAAATAATAAAGCTGACTATTCATGCTTCGTATTTGTTTGGTAGTACTAGTCTAGACTGCAGGCTCATTCGTCTTTGTTAGAGTTCGGTATTAGAGAGACATGGGGTTTTCATTTGGTTTATGATTCTTCTAGCCTAAATTTCTTAAGCAGATTTTTTGATATATTTAGATTGATTAAAGAGTACCATCTTCCGTTTCGTGTTATTTTAGTACAAGGAAGAGTTAATGTTGACTCCATCATGTCATAGATCGAACTCTGTAATGTTTATTTTGGCGAAAATTCATCACTACATGTCTTGTTGTACAAGTCGAGCCGAAGTATAATGTAGTGACATGATATTTGATCCACGAGATGGGTTTTTGAACCTTTTTTCTTTCTTCGGTAAAAAGTGTGTTATCTTCTCATGTCCATTTGTAGTTCATGTTAATGAGAAAAGCTTTTAATCTGTATACCTAGCTTTTTAGTGTGCCTTGTTATATAAGACTTCGTTAAAGTCCTTTCTTACGTTTATAAAAATGATCTGGATTTTCAAAGTTAATGTCATTCCTAGATGGTTGTGCCTGTTATACCTTCTCATTGATATAAACTGTTCAGGAATGCGACTTACATCCATTTGGATTAGGCTAGAAATCTAAAGCAGCAAGTGCATAATTAATTCCTAGTATCCTAATAGTTCTCTAAGTCTAGCAACTGGGGGCATAAGTTTCAATCATATTCATGCCCTCTTGTTGATTGTAGCCTTGTAGCAACTAACCTTGCCTTATTCTGAGTAATCAATACCGTTGTTCGTCTAACTTATTTCTTAAACACCACTTCTAGTTCCTATGATTGTTATATTCCTAGGCTATGGAACTAACTTCCCAAACGTCTGTTTGCATGAAATAGATTTAATTCTCTTCTTTCGTGGCGACTTCCAACTATCTTCGATTTAAGGCTTTCATACAAAATTCCTTGGTTCTATAGTTGATATATAACAAGAAAAAGGAAAGTTAACTTTGGTTTTTGGGCTTGTTTATCTAATGGGTTCTTTTAGTTACGTTTTCCTAGAGAACATTTTCTAATTGGATAGTTCTTAGATTCCTTAATATGACTATTACGTCGAATTCTCTAATGTTTGCATGCTTCTAGGATTGCCTTTTCAATGACTAATTGCTTCTTCTTTCATCTAAAATAAAGTCTAGTCACCAAGGGTGATATGTCTTAGCATGGTGGAGGATTTTCATTGAATGTCACATAGAGTGGATTCTTCGACTTTCCGTAGTATGTTTGTTAAGGAATGTGGAGGGCATTCTCTTATTTGCGCCGTAGTAACTATAAATACTACCTTCTATGACTTTCGGTCAAGCGATTGTAAGGTTGTCTTTAGTGTGTTTGAAATGAAGCATCTTGTTCCAAAACTCTAAAGTTATCTAGTAGTAGGTTTCCTACCTTAAGCGTTCGTATGTGTTTTGTCCTAAGAGAGACTCGTAATTAGGATTCGGTCTGAGAATTGTAATGTTGAAGTATCTACTTGCGTCTATAACCTAATTCACTTTGTTTGGTACGATTGATTCTTCACATTAGTCCGAGCTTCATTTCTTGAAGCTGTCCTATTTTCTTTATACTACACTGTATTTGATTGAGGAGTACGTGGAGCTTGAGAAGTTATGTGTATATTCCATTGGCATTACAAAAACTCTCCAAATTGCACTCATTATTAACATCTATTGTATCATGGCCTATTGGTTGTGTAATTTTTAGTCAGGAATACAAATTTCCTGGATAAGTGACTCGGTCGCTTCCATAGATGAACACGTGGTTAGCCTCGTTAAGTAATTTTTATGAAACTTACATTGTATAGTTGCAATGGCCATGGATTATTCATGAAGCCTAAGCCCAGTGGCATTTGTAAGTATAAATACCAACCTCTCCATGCCCGCATGGAGAGGTGGTTGTGTTGGTTGTATTTTCCATATAGTAATGTATTTTCATGTTCTTGTCTTTTTCTCTAGAAATACTTCCTTCCTTCACACCTTTCTCTTCTAGTTACTTGTTGTTAGAGCTAATTACTAATATTCGATCAATTGGTGATCAGAGAGTCCATGTAGTGAGTGTGTTTGAGTTTTTGGGTTTAGTTTTTTTGGTTCGTGGTTATTGCCAAAAAAAGATCATTCCTTTTTTTCATTTATTTTTTCTTGTTGATTCGGAAGCTATGGGTAACTAAAGTCATTTACCTTGGTAAGAATTTGATGCATATTATCTTTAGAGAATATGGTTGTACAGCTTTAAATTCAAGAGAAAAGATTCCTTTTGTCATCTTGTTGTGTTCAAAACCTTTACATTGAAACCAAAAGTACATGCTCTTTCAGACAATCTTTGACTGTCAAAAACCTTAAAGTTTCTACGCTTATTTGTTCCAATAGGGTTATGTGGAAACAATACTTGTACAAGAATTTTTTGCAAAAAACCCTCGCAAAAAGGTGGTCTTTTTGTGTTTGTAAAATTTTCAAGTCTCCAGTGTCTTGTTAGAGTGCGAACTGAACTCTGAGTCGTGAATCATATCCGCAGAGCGTTGAACTAATCGATATCGAGACAACACTATAGCTTCGAGAAGAACTCAATTCGAAAACAACCTGAGTCGAGACACGCTGAGTTAGAACTAACCGAGTGAAGCAGACATTAAGTCGAACAACCTGTGTCGAACAACTCAAGTCGAAGCAACTGTAGTCAAAGTCTAACCCAAGTCGATACAACCTGAGTCGACGCTCACCCAAGTCGAACAACCTGGTCGAAGCACTTCAAGATCGAACTCCTGAGTCGAACAACCCCAAGTCAAACAACCTCAAGTCGAACACCTGAGTCAAACACCCAAGTCGAACAACCCGAAATCGAACAAGCTAAATTCTTCTAAATTATCGTTTTATCTCTTTGACTTGTAGTAAGATCCTCCTTGAACATTAACTTGGTTTTTCACTGGTTTTGTCAAGAAATGTAAAATCCTGTGTAGTTTAAAGAATTAAAACACTTAAGAGACAACTTAATTAAATACAATTTCTTTCTACCACCGTCCGATCAAACAAGTAATCTTTTTAGCATACTAATTAGTCTCTGATGATCGATCTGGCTGACAAGAAGCAATTCCTTTCGGGTGCCTAACATCGTACCACCTATGTTGGGTGGAAAAGGATATCGTATGATTCTTGGAAAAAAAATGGGGGGGGGGCCATTTAAAAAAATGGAGATATCAACAGGATGAATAGACACATGGAGAATGGATTCTTGAAGCATTGAATAATCGATCCACTTTTTTTGGCCTTCATTGAGGAAATATGGAGTGACTAAGACCAAGAAATATTCCTGAGTTATCTTGCTACGGAAGCAACTTCAAGCTGATTGATGATATTAATAGCATACAACTATCATCTCTAAGGACTACCACCTGAGGGTCTATGTGTTGGTTAAGCAATCATAAAGTCGCCTCAAAGAACCTATGGGAAGAATTGCAACTTTCATGCAAGGAAATTCTATTGTCGAAACAGGAAATAGAGTGTAAGCTTTATGATCAATTCGTTAAGTTTGCTTATAAGAAGGGGAAAACACTACGTGATTTTTACTTGAGATTTTCATTGCTACTCAATGACATGAACATCTACAATATGAAACTGGAACAATTTCAAGTGAACACCAAGTTTTTGAATACTCTTCCTCCTGAGTAGAGCAAATTTGTGACAGATGTCAAACTGAGATTCAGGATTTAACACAGACTAACAATTGAATCAGCTTTTCATGCTTATTGAGAAAACATGAATTGCATTGCACAATGAGGTTCGTGGAATGCATGAACGGTAACTCGAGATCCTTGCTTTGGTTGCTTCCCATCAGATGACCCATTAATGTCTCCTTATCAAACTCATACAAAACTCATAGCCAAAACAATCAATTTTCAATCATTTTAAGTTTCCAATATTAGTTCTTCACAGCTATGGTTTACTCATTAAATCTCTTATCCATCCAATCGGATTATCATTCATCACATTTTCACTACAAGTTTATTATTCCTACATCATCATCCATCCCTCAAATTTGAATAAGCTACCTACAGTTAACCAACAGTGCCTAACTTTCCAACCCAGATTCAGATGTCATTGTTCTGAGTGTTCCTGCATCTAACGTTGATGATCCATTGATGCCATCAGAATCAACATGTTGTCTTTCTTGTGCTATTTTCACTTCCCGCTCCCTAGCTACTAATAATCAGCTAGAGGAATGTCATCAAACCCTAGGCAACAAGCTACCTATTTGTAATGGAAGAGTAGTGGACATTACCAACCATTCAATGGAGACAAACGTCTTTAGATACGCGGTACTGCTTAGGTACATGATCACTCCATGAGGCAAGTGGAAGTAATTCTGGGAAACCAAAAGGGGGACGGTTATTTGTTACAACTGCAAAGGGGAGGATTATAGATCCAGAACATTTGCACTAAACTCTAAGAGGAAACGGATGAATTCTTGGATTGTAAGGATAAAGTGTTGTTGGTACAAGCTCAAGCAAGTGGTCAAATTCTACATGAGGATGAACTTGCATTTTTGAGAGCAGATCACTGGAATGGCCAGAGGACAAGCCAGACAGATGTCATTACTGTATAATGCTGGTAATAGCTGATGATTTGGATGGCATATGACTCTGATTGTGATAACTCAACACATGCCCAAAGTTATGCTCTATTATGCACATATTTAGTTCATTATGGTTCAGATGCTCTTACTGAGGTACACAATCATGATAATATAAATAATAATATGCTTAGTCAAGCTGTGCAGGCGATCCCGTCTTCTGAACAGTTAAATTGTTGTGACTCATTCAGAGACTGAAATAAATAGTGATAGCAATATCATTCCTTATTCTTAGTATGTGATTGAATCACAACAGGCAACTATTCAAAATTCTAACTCTTTTGCACAACAAGATGCACTGATATTATCTGTGATTGAACAACTGAAAACCCAATTACCACTCTTGAAATCTCTTTAGAAGTTGATACTAAACTTAATCAGGAAATTTTTCAAAGGGACAATCTATTTTAAATCAAAGTGCTCCAAGTTTTGATCAAATGTTTGAATTAAATGAATTGAAAGCTAGACACGGTCATAAAGAAGTTAAAAGAGAGAATTAAATCTCTAAGTGGAAAAATGAATGAGGATAAGATTAAAAAGGACTTAGAAGAGATTGAAACAATAAATATTGAATTGGATCATAGGGTGTCGAAGCTTATTGCTAAGAATGAGCACTTAAAACAGACCTATAAGCAACTTTATGACTCGATTAAACCAGCACGTACTCAAAAAAAAGAACAATGTGATGATTTAATTAATCAAGTCAATCTAAAGTCTGTGGAAATCTCTGATTTAAATGTTAGTCTTCAGGAAAAAGTTTGGAAACTTATCTATAGCTCGTATTCAAGGATGGACTTAAGGAAACTTAATGGAAAAGCTCTAGTTGATAATGTTGTTACGATATTCCATATTGATCCAGAGAAGGCTAAGATTAGTGGAACTAGATCAACCCCTAAATGTTGAATCAAAAAGAGACTCACTAGTGCCTTCTATTAAGCACATCAGACGAAGAAGTACAGTTCTTAGGGATCTAGTTGACATTGGTAAACTCAAAATATCCATTGTAGTCATTCCTTAGAATCTAGTCTGTAGGTATGCTAAACTAATCAGAAGTTGCTTACACACATCAGTAAAACCTACCGAGTGTCAAATAATACTGATGGAAAATTGTTGGATGTGGACACCCAAGAACAATGACATAAGAGTTAGATCTTGAGCTATAGTCACATCCTCAGAGATACATAATCACCAAAAAGCTCTACATCGATACCTAGTTTCTAACAGAACCTATGTTGTCTATCTACAGGGTTAAAATCCGTTTTGCTACTTTGTGCTGAGCGGTTCACAGCCTTCAGGCGTGAATATGACGAAAGATATGATTTGGCAAAGCACCAATTAGTACTGTGAAGATAATGTTGAATCCCACCCTAAGGAAAGTTATTATCTTGTTTGAAAAAAGTTAAAGGTTGTGTTGTTAAACCTGATAGGAACTGCTCATGTGCAGCTTTCTAAGCTTAATGTCGATATTTGCTTGAACTTAAATGTGTTAAGTGTAATGGTTGCATGTCTTTCTTGATTATCATGATTTATTGTGATTCGTGATTTAATAAATAATGTGAATGCTTGTTAAAAAATATAAATCTGTAAAGAGAAAACGTTTCAAAGAGAAAAGTTTGGAAACCAATAGGAAAGGTGTTTACAAATATTAGATACACTTGGAGACCTACTGGTCAGACATTTTAATATACGTAGGACATACGTGACCTTTAACTAGGATTACCACAATGTGATAGCTACCCCTTAGGAAGTAACTGTCTTGAATATGAAACACCTTAAGCCTGTTTGTAATATTGGTATACTCAGTAACCTAGGAATCTCAAACTAATGTTCTCTTATTGCAAATTAAGGTTCTTAAATCTGTAAATTTTTTTCTTTTTGCCTAAAAAAAGGAAACCCAGTCACATCTCCCACCCCCCCCCCCCCCCCCCCCTGAATGATCCATGGTTTCTGTATGTTCATCTTCCTGCTTTCATGAATGCAGGTCATCCAAATTGTTCTATGGTTTTAGACTCTGGCTGCTGCCAAGCATTATGATTGGAAGATCGTCTTGTAGCTCACTATTTAGTCATATGTTTTTTGGAGTATAGTCAAATTCAGAAATGATCACATGGCAAAGATTATGGGATATGGTGATTATCAGATTGGAAATGTTATGATCTCAAGGGTTTACTATGTGAAAGGACTTGGACATAACTTATTCTTTGTTGGACAATTCTGTGATTCAAACCTTAAAGTTGCTTTTCGTCAACACACCTGCTTTATACGTAATCTAGAAGGTGTCGACCTATTGACTGGATCTCGAGGCAACAATTTGTATACTCTGTCTCTTGGAGATATGATGGCGTCCTCTCCGATATGTCTCTTGTCAAAGGCCTCAAAGACTAAGTCCTGGCTATGGCACCGACGTTTCTCTCATCTGAACTTTGGTACTATCAACCATTTAGATAGACATGGTCTTGTTCGAGGTCTCCCCAAGCTTAAATTTGAAAAGGACCATTTGTGTTTGCTTGTGCTATGGGTAAAAGGAAGAAGAAACCCCACATACCTAAATCTAAAGACACCAATCAAGAAAAACTTTATCTGTTGCACATGGATCTTTGTGGACCAATGCGTGTCGCAAGCGTTAATGAAAAAAAGTACATCCTTGTCATCGTTGATGATTACTCTCGATTCACATAGGTTAAGTGCTTAAGGTCAAAAGGTGAAGCTTAGATTTCATATTCAAGCTTTCGAAGATGATCAGTGCGCCTAGGGGGGAGGACACTATGTAGACGCATCAGAATATAGTTATGGAACCTGAATTTGTTCATCAAACTTTGAGTGAATATTATGAGAAGGTTGGCATCTCTCATGAAAAATCTATTGCTCGATCTCCACAGCCAACAATGGTGTCGTTGAAATCATGAACTGGAATCTCCCACTAATTGAAGCTGCCGCTAATGTTGATTTATGCAAAAGCTCTGTTATTTTTATAGGCAGAAGCAGTTGCTACCACATGTTACACCCAAAATCGTTCCATCGTACGTCTGTGTTACAGCAAAACACCATATGAGCTTTTACATGACAAACCTCTTGACTTATCATTTTTCCATGTATTTGGTGCACTTGCTATCTGAGCATATGATAGTGGAGATCTTGGTGTAAGTTACATCCGAAAGCTGATTTTTGGTATTTTCTATTTGGGCTATTGCACCCAAAAGAAAGCATTTTGAATTTACAACCCGACGTACCAGATGAATATTGAGAAAATTCATGTAGATTTGATGTGCTGACTACGATGGCTTTGATCTAAGCTGTTTTATGGACCCGCCACTTTCATAGAAATGACTCCTATAAACAATTAGTCAGGAATCGTGTCTAAACCCTCCTTCTTCGACACGTTTGTCCACCTTAAGATCAGATTGGATATTTTGTTGTAGCCGATGTTTGATGATTTATCACTCCTACTCCCGGTGTATGAATTTTCCCAGCTCTGAAGTCGCTTACTCCACTTCAGGAAGTAGATTGCTACAGTTCCCGCGTATCAATACCGGTTCTCCTTCTTCAACAATTGTTGACCAAGAGCACCATCACAATTCATTCTCATACAACACCCGAAACTTCAACCTTCCCGTTCATTTCCTAATAATGTTGAAGTATACAATCATGATATTGATATTGCACATTTGGGTGTGATGATCCGTACTTTGTATCGCAAATTCTAGATGTAATCCTTTATGATCAATCTTCATCATCGGATTCTATTCATCAGTGTGCATCGCTCGATCACCAAATTTATGGAAACATATTTAGCATAAATTGAGTATGGATCATCACTGTGAACTTAGATTAGTAAATTCACTAGGACCAGTTGTCTTCAAAGGTACAAATTACATGAGCAAGCTCTTTTTTGTTACTACGATGCTTTCCTCACTTCTGTTGAACCCAGCGTATAAATGATTGCTTTTGACTCAATTTTGCTGGGATCAAAACAAGGCAGAATGAGCTCAATGATTTGAACGCCATTAATGTATGGGAGCTCGTACCCGACCAGTGAAAGTTATGGTTTTTATTTGAAGTGGCATCTACATAGTGAAGCTAGATGATCTAGGAGGTATTCTGTAGAACAAGGCTCGAGTTGTAGCTCTTGGTTACCACAGAAGAGGGAATTGATTATGAAGAGTCTTTTGTCTTCGGTTGCAAGATGTAGAGCTATAGGATTTTTCTCGCGGTTGCCGCTCACATGAACCTAGTCGTATCCTGAAATGGATGTCATGTGGACTGCGTTTTGGAATGGTAATTTTTTGGAAAGATGTTTTTGTTAGCCAGCAGACTTTTTGTGGATCAAGATAAACCCCATCATACGTACAAGCTAAATGAATGCTCTTTATGGGTGAAAACATGCTCACGTGCGTGGTTAGTATAACATGTTGTCTTCGTTCATGATATCCCAAGGCTTCTCTAAAGGCTCAGTGGATCCTACTATGTTCATTCATAAGCAAGGCAAGGAATTACTTTTGGTATAAGTATATGTCAATGATATTATCTTTGCTACATCTACACCTGAACTTTGTAACCTATTTGCTAAAATTATGTGTTTCAAAAATGTATAGATGGCAATGATGGGCAAAATCTCTTTTTCGTAGGACTAAAAATTTTTCAAATCCCAGAGGCAGTCTTATAAACCAGTCATAATTTACCCTTGATTCTTCTAAAAGAAATACTGTTTGGGACTCTGTGTGACATAGTGGATACTCCCCCTGGGGGGATGAGATATCCAACTGTGGTGGATAAAGAAGGGAAAGCCATTGATCCATCACACTATCGTGGCATGATTGGCACCCTCCTTTATCTCACAGCCAGTAGACCTGACCTGCAATTTGCTATATGCATGTGTGCCCAGTATCAGGCTAGGACTACCAAAAAGCACTTACATGCGGTCAAAAGGATCTTTTGGTATCTTAGAGGAACCGTTAATCGGGGACAATGGTATCCGAAGGATTCTTCAATTGCACTAACAGCATTTGCAGAGGCGGATCATGCTGGTGGTCGAGTGTACACGCCCATAGCACATTGGTGTTATGAGTTTCTGCAAGATAGATTGTTAGCTGGTTCATCAAAAAGGCAGTAAAGCGTTTGTGATATCCAGTCACGGAGACTGGTATTTTATTGCTATGTAGGGATGTTTGTGCCTCAAATTCTTTGGATGAGAATCACAGCTTACCGGATATGGCCTGGATTCAATAAAATTCAAGTTACTGTGGATACAAAAGCGTTATTGCCTTAAGCTGCAAAAATGTAGTCACCATTCCAGGTCGAGCATATTGACATCAGTTTCACTTATAAGCGTGCATGTTGAGAATGGGGTGATTGAACTTTACTTTGTCAATATGGAGTATCAACTAGCGGACATCTTCACAAAAGCCATTGCAAGAGAAAGAATTTAATTTCTTATCAACAAGCTGGGAATGAGGAGTTTTACGTCAGAGACTCTGAAAAAATTGGCAGATGAAGTTGATAAATAGTGGTGGTACCTATTCAAATATCATGTATCATATGTATATTTATTAAAACCATAAAAACCAAAAAGATTTTTCATTTTTTTGAAATTTCAGTAAAAACAAATTACTATATTATATAAAAACCAATGACAAAATTAAAAAAATGAGAAAAATATATCAAGAGGTTATAATGGGCATGTCTTCTGACAAATCGATAACATTTACGGCATAAGGAAAAAAATATGTCTGTATCATTAACTGATAGAGGCTGTATATGAAGTTCGAGCTGAAGTTCAAATAGTATTTTCTAAAAGGAAATACTTGACCTCACAAGCGGGGAGATTTGATTCTCGGAGCATGGACTACTTTATGGACGATAGCAAGGACTTGTGTTTACGTTTGCAGACTACAAGCCGTGCTTCCTAGTCATTATCATGAGTGTACGTGTCAGTGCCTTATGTGTATAAAAATAAGAGAAAATCTTATTTCTTGGTCGTTTGAGTTTTCAAAAATAAACATTAAGTCATCAGAAATTGATTTTCTAAGACATTCGACTTCTCAAACAATGAACTACAGCTCTTTAAATAGAAAACGGGTCACTGTTTGAGGGGGAGAAAATGTCAAATTTCTTCTTCATAATAATAATATGCTCATAAAGAAAAAGGTTTTAAATAATAACGGAATATCTCTCTTAAGGAAAGTTAATTAATTTTAGCTTATGTGTGCCTTATATGTTATTTGTTTAAGCCTTTAGGGAATATATTGCAAAGTTAAGTCTATAGGTATGATAGTATAAATATTAGGGACTATATGTGCTATATGTTTAACTTGTATATGCCTTATAAAACTTTCGATGCAAAATAATAGGGTATTGTAAACTTGAGTGGGTCCAAATGTGGTTCAAAAACGAAAATCTTTGATAACCATCACTCGACCCCGTTCTCTTTTAACTCACAAAAAACATCCTTAAAGTTAGATTTTTTTTCCTCCTTTCACAACACTCACCGATCGCCACCCATTCCGTCCATGCATTTCAAGTCCGTTTTTAAAGCCTTTAGGTACAACATATAATCGTATCATTACCTAACTACAACATCTCAAAGGAATTTGGTTTTCATCTTTTTTTGCATCTCAAAATTACCATAATTCCTCAAATTAGGTTCTTGGAATCAAACTGGCTAAAAAGCCAAATTAGTTGAGGGGTTTTGTAGTTTTTGGTGTGTAATGTACTAGTTTAACTCAGTTTTATGTATGCTGTACATATGATTCCAATACTGATTAATGATGTATGCTACAAAAAATTTAGGTTTTTAAGTGTCAATGTAATATGTTAAATGGGTTTTGGTGATGAGGATTGTTGTTTTATGATTCTTGATTGTGTTTGTAATCATTAAGCTTGCCCTTGATTGTAGTGGGTTGTATAAATGTGCATTAATGGTTAAAATGTTGCTCGTTTTTGTGTATGCTATTCGTAAAGATTCTGTTAGATTTCACGTTGTTATCATGTCCTAAGCTCGTTGGTTTCTTGTGATTTAAATGCTAGTACATCAAGTTTGAATATGATGTTAAAGTATTCGACATTGATTAGGAAATGTAAAAACAAATTAGAGTCCTGAACAACAGTTGTGTCTTTTGGAACGAGACAACGTGCTCTCTTTGTGAACGAACAACTATGGTTAATAGTGAGGAACCGAAACAACTAGTGTTATTAGAAGTAAAACAACTTTGTTAATAGTAGGAACCGAACACTAGTGTTATTAGGAAACTGCAACAACTTAGTTGATAGAGGTGGAACAAACAATCTGTTGTTATTAGGAACCGAACAACTTAGTTGATAGCAGGAACCAAACAACTGATGTTATTTGGAACCGAACAACCCTGAAGTTAGAAGGAAACTGAACAACTTAGAGCACTAAGGACCGAACATCGTCAGTGTATTATGAAACGAAAACAACTGCATGTCCATTTGGGAACCAAAACTTAGTTGATAGCTTAGGAACCGAACAATGCTGTTATTGGACAAAACAACCCTGAAGTTAGAAGGAAGCTATAACATACATTAGGGCACCTAAGGACTACACTTAGTATATTAAGGACAACCGCACATACTAAATGTCTTTGGGGAAACCGAACAAACTAGTCTACTTAAGAAACCAAACATCTTGATCTTTAAGGATTCCGATCTCAACTAGTTTCTTCCGGAAAATCATGTTTGTCTCCAAGGTCCAAAATATCAATTAAGATCAAATTTTCAATTTAAAAGGCGATTTAAAAATCTTAATTAGGGTATTAATTAAATTTGGGTTAATTATTCACTCTAAAACAAGTTAAGTTAGCTTAAGTTGTCATTTTTTAATGGATAGATCTTAATAAGTGCAAAAAGTCTTAAAGTTCCTAATTCTTAAGAAACGTTCACATCATGAATCAACTTTACGTGCTCACTCAATAGGTCTCTATAGTCGCTATTGACCAAAATAAAAATTGTATAAAATTAGTTGTACATAAACTGTATTGATCCTATCTTAGCAGAATCATGGATACTACAAGAGCTCAACAACAGGCACTAGATGAATGAATTAGTTTCCCTGTAGACTGTCTATAGATATGGAAAGAACAATCGCTACTGTATATCTCAATCTCCAAATCCGAGGTACCTACTCTTAAAGTGGCATAGATGCTCTCAGAAATCACTCCATTTAACAATGCATTTGAGATCTTGCTAATGTACAAAAACAATATATGCTAGAGTTATGGGTTACTGTCTCCAAGCATCATTCTTCACTTTGTTTCAAGTTGAATGGCAAAAGTCACACTGTTAACGTTGAAAACTTCAGAGATATGCTTAAGATTTGCCCTAAACTCCCTGATCAGATATTTTAAGAACCCCCACTTAAAGAGATCCTATATTTTATTAGAGGCCTTGGTCACACCGGGGGGATGATCAAGTTTTTATCCGGTGGTCAAATGTGCTATTCACATGCATCAACCATGGTATCATTTGCATGCCATAATCAACAAGTGTCTAAGTGGAAAAACTACTGCTCTGGAGAGTCTTCGACTGTCACATGCTCAAATTCTTTGGGGAATGTATCATAACAAGATTGTTGATTATGTCTACTTGCTGTGGGAAGATTTAGTGTATCCAGTTGAAAAACACAAATTCTAAGAAGAAACCAATGAATGTATATCACAGATTCACTAAAGTCATTGTAGACTACTTCATGGCAAAGGTCAGGGAATCCCAGGAGAACGAGATGTTTGGCCACTTATCAGCGTGAAAGATTACAACTGCTTGGAAAAGTTTCTACTGTTAAATGGATAAAGACAAGAGAAAGGATTGGAGAACAAGAATACTTACGAAGATAAGTATTGAGTTATTTTTGTAAAAGATATGTATAAGTTATTTGTTTAAAAGATCATGATAACTTAGGAAAGTATTGTAAGCCTTGTAGGACTCCTTGGTGTATAAAAGGAGGTCCCAGGGTATAGAATTCATTGTACCAAAAATGAGTCATTGTCATAGCTTCAAGGTTTTTGTAACCCTAATACTTTTGAGTATTCGTATATAATATATTGAGGCTAAAAGTTTGATAAACTGTTTGTCTTTGTATATTTTACTGTTTCATTGTTCTTCTTAGTGATATAAACTAGATTCCGCATAGTTTATAGCATACACTCAAAGTTTCAGTCTTAGTACCTTTGGATTTATTCAAGGATACTAAACCTTACATCAAGCTAAGGAATTTAAGATCTATTCATTGGGATCAACAAGTGGTATCAGAGCTTGTTGTGAAGCTTTGAATATTAAGAAACAAACAACACATACTTGATCTAATTCTCAGTGATAAGATAGAGGCAGGAACTACTTCTACAAGAATGATTGCAAGACTCCCTATCCTCAACCCAGGAGAATATGATCTCTGGTTAATGAGGATAGAACAATACTTTCTCATGACTGATTACTCCCTCTAGGAAGTAATTCTGAATGGTAACAAAGTGCTGAAGAGAACTGTTGGAGAAACTAAGCAGGAATATAAACCTACTACTGCAGAAGAAAAGCAGGATAGAAGGAATGAGATAAAAGCTAGAGGATCTTTGTTGATGGAACTCCCAAATAAGGATCAACTGAAGTTCCATTCATATAAAGATGCAAAATTGCTCATGGAAGCCATAGAGAAGAGGTATAGAGGAAACAAGGAATCCAAGAAAGTTCAGAGGACGCTACTCAAGCAACAATATGAGAACTTTTCAAGATCAAGCTAAAAAATAATGGATCAAATTTTTGAAAGGTTGCAAAAACTTATTAGTCAGTTGGAGATCTAAGGTGAAGTTATTACACAAGAGGACATGAACTTAAAATTGTTGAGAAGTCTTCCATCTGAATGGAAGACTCATGCTTTGATTTGGAGGAACAAAGAGGAAATAGAGATCATCAGTTTGGATGACTTGTACAACAACTTAAAGATACATGAACCTGAACTTACAGGATCAACAAACACAAGCCAAAATTCACAAAATGTGGCTTTTGTGTCCTCCAATAGCACTAACAACAACAGTAGCACAAATGAAGCAGATAACACTACTTATGGAGTTAGTGCTACTTATACTCAAAGTAATCCTACATTTAGAGATAACCTCAGTGATGTTGTAATCTATGCTTTCTTAGCTAGTCAGCCCAATTCTCCTTAACTTACACAAGAGGATCTAGAACAAATTGATCCTAATGACCTAGAAAAAATGGATTTACAATAGGAAATGGCCATGCTGACAATTAGAGCTAGAAGATTCATCAAGAGGACATACATGAAGTTGGATGTAAATGGTCAAAGAGTTGGATTTGATAGGTCAAAAGTGGAGTGCTATAATTGTCATAAAAATGGTTACTTTGCAAGAGAATGTAGAGCTTCTAGAAATCAGGAAGACAGAGGAAGAGAGAATAGTAGAAGAACTGTCACAGTGGAAACTCCCACTGAAAATGCATTGGTTACTCAAGATGAAATTGGAGGGTATGATTGGAACTACCAATCTAAAGAAGACCATCTTACAAACTATGCATTAATGGTACATACATCTTCAGGAAGTTCTTCCAGTTCAGATTTTGAGGTAGATTCTTGTTCTAAATCATGTGTAAAAGCTTATGCTACTCTCAAAGAACAATATGATAGTTTGTCTTCAGATTACAAAAAGTCTCAATTTAATTTAGTATCTTATAAAGCGGGTTTAGAATTGATGGAAGCTAGACTAGCTCACTATAAGAAAAATGAGGCTGTGTTTGAAGAAAGCATTAATGTTTTAGACCTTGAAGTTAAACTAAGAGGTAATGCTTTAGTTGAAAATAAAATGAAATTGGAAAAAGTAGAAAAAGAGAGAGATGAGTTAAAACTAACATTAAAGAAGTTTCAAAATTCATCTAAATCTTTGAACAATTTGCTGGAAAGTCAAATATGTGACAAGTTTAAAACATGATTAGGATATAATGCAGCTTCTCCTGCAGTAGAAAGCTTTGTGAAGTCATCTGAGATGTTAGAAAATTAGGAGTATAATAAGTCCAAATCTGATAAGGGATATCATGCAGTTCCCCCACCTTATACAGGGAACTTCATTCCCTACAAACCTGATCTAAGATTTATAGATGAAATAGTTTAAAGTGAGAATATGGATGTTATTACTATTGTTACACCTAGGAATGTTAATAAAGTTAAGTCAAATCATGAGTCTGCTGATGTAAAAAATAATGGTGATGCAGTAGAACCTAAAACTGTTAGGAAGAACAACTTTAGACCTCCAGTCATTGAGAATTGGAATTCTGATGATGATAGTAAGGTAGAATTTATACCTAATGTAAAGGATAAAACTGTCAGACCTAGCACTGAAAAGATAAAATTTGTTAAGTCTGTTAGGGAAACAGTAGAGAAGGTAGAAACACCTAAACAAAACAAACACTATCCTAGAGGGAACCAAAGAAACTTGAACAGTCTTATGTCCCAAAGACTAGGAAGTGACTTTAAAATGATTAATAAAGCTTGTTTTGTTTGTGGTAGTTGTAAGCATCTTTATTATGAGTGTGATAAAAAGGTTATAAGACCAGTGTGGAACAACACAAGTAGGGTGAATCACAAGAACTTTGCTAATAAAATGACTCACCCTCACCCTAATAGAAGATTTGTTCTGCAAGCAGTATTAACCAGGTCTGGAAAAATTAATACTGCTGGTGCAAGTATTGATATTGTTGTCAGACCAGTTAATACTGCTGGCTCAAAACCAACTGTAAATTATCCTAGACCAGTATCAAATGCTTACAAAAAGGGATATTCATAAGTCACAAAGCCATTTAACAAGTATTCAGCAAACAAAAACAGTATTTTCAATAAAAAAAGGTTAATACTATCAGGGTAAAAGATACTGCTGCTAGAGATAGAGCAGTAGTAAGTGAAATCAAGGGAAAAGGGGCTAATGTTGTTAAGGCCTCAACATGCTAGGTTTGGAAAGCTAAAAATAGTAGTGCATCAAATAATTTCAAGAAATATTCTTACACTGATGCACGAGGCAGATCCAAGTCTATAATGGCTTGGATCCCTAAAAGAGTCTAATTCTCTTATTTTATGTGCAGGGCAACCCATAATAGAAGGAGTACAATGAAAAAGGAGTTATTGACAGTGGTTGCTCTAGGCACATGACTGGAAACAAATGCTATCTTACTG
This sequence comes from Tanacetum coccineum, assembly GCA_026074375.1. NCBI lineage: Eukaryota > Viridiplantae > Streptophyta > Magnoliopsida > Asterales > Asteraceae > Tanacetum > Tanacetum coccineum. The sequence goes on along the minus strand of BQNB010077384.1, from coordinate 2,070 downwards.
AATATGAAGATTATGATGGAGGTTTTGTTTCCTTTGGAGATGGTAAAGGTAGAATTTCTGGAAAAGGTAAAATCAAAACATGAACATTGGATTTTGATAATGTGTACTTTTGTAAGGAGCTTAAGTATAACCTGTTTAGTGTGTCATAAATTTGTTACAAAAAGAACAATGTTCTTTTTACTGACACTGAATATCTTATCTTATCTTTTGACTTTAAGCTACTTGATGAAAGTCAAGTCTTGCTGAGAGTTCCAAGAAAGGATAACATTTACAATGTTGACCTAAAGAGTGTTGTTCCCACTAAAGGTTTAACTTGCCTCTTTGTTAAGGCCACAATTGATGAATCTAATTTATGGCATAAGAGGTTTGGTCACATAAACTTTAAAAACATGAACAGACTAGTAAGGGGAAACATTGTTAGAGGTTTGCCTTCAAAGATTTTTGAAAATGACCATTCTTGTATTGATTGTCAAAAAGGAAAGCAACACAAAGCCTCTTGTAAGGCCAAACTTGTAAACTCAATCAGCAAACCCTTACATATGCTTCATATGGACCTATTTGGTCCTACAAATGTTAAAAGTTTAATGAAAAAGTCTTATTGCCTAGTTGTCACTGATGACTTTAGTAGATTTTCTTGGGTATTCTTTTTGGCCACTAAGGATGAAACTTGTGGGATATTAAAGACCTTCATAACTGAAATAGAAAATCAACTAGACTACAAAGTAAAAGTTATTAGAAGTGACAATGGAACTGAGTTCAAAAATAGTGTAATGAATCAGTTCTGTGAAATGAAGGGTATTAAGAGGGAATTCAGTGTTGCTAGGACTCCTCAGCAGAATGGTGTTGCTGAGAGGAAAAATAGAACAGTGATAGAGGCTTCAAGAACTATGTTAGTTCTAAGTTGCCAACCACCTTTTAGGCTGAAGTAGTTAAGACTGCTTGCTATGTGCTAAATTGGGTCTTAGTCATTAAGCCTCAAACCAAGACACCTTATGAACTTATTCGTGGAAGAACTCCATTGATAGACTTCATGAAACCTTTTGGGTGACATGTTACTATCTTAAATACCGGGGATCATCTAGACAAGTTTGATGGAAAAGCTGATGGGGGATTTTTTGTTGGGTACTTTGTGGTTAGCAAGGCTATGAGAGTATTTAACAAGAGGACCAGGATAGTTGAAGAGACCTTAAACATTAGATTTCTTGAAAATGCACCTAATGTGACAGGAAATGGACCAGACTAGCTTTTTGATGTTGATTCTTTGACAATATCTATGAACTATGTGCCAGTTGTTGCAGAAAATCAAACTAATGGTATTGCAGGAACTAGAGATAATATTGTTGTAGGTCAAGCTAAAAAGAAGACAGAACCTGAACAAGAGTACATCCTGATACCTTTCTGCACAACTAATCCATTAATCTCTCAAGGTCCTAAGGACAGTAAAGAAGATGTTGGTATGAAGCCTACAAAAGTGAATGAAAGTGGAGCTTCTGATAAAGGTGAGGAGGATGAACAAGACACAAAAAGTGAGTTTGAAAGGCTACTTCAACAAGAAAAATAGACTAACAGTACTAATAGTTTTAATACTGTTGGTACACCTGTTAGTGCTGCTGGACCATCGTTTACTAATGATGATCCATTATCACCAGTTAATGATACTAAAGCTTCTAATGCATTTGAGGATCATCTATTTGAACGATTTTCTCCTTTTAAAAATGCATTTCCTCTTCTACATGTTCCAAATGTGTTTTTAATTGATGATACTAGAAATTTGGGTAATGCTTATGATGATGAAGATGTAGGTGCAGAAGCTTATCTCAACAACTTAGAAACAACCATGAATGTCAGTCCTATTCCTACAACCAGAATTGATAAGGATCATCCTAAAGACCAGATTATTAGAGACTTAAATTTAGCTATTCAAACAAGGAGAATGACCAAGATTTCTGATGAACATGCTATGGTTAGTTACATTAATAAGCAGAGGAGAACAAATCACAAAGATTATCAAAACTGCTTATTTGCCTGTTTTCTCTCTCAAAAGGAACCCAAGAAGGTGATTCAAGCTCT
>BQNB010077383.1:0-30865 GCA_026074375.1 Tanacetum coccineum | reverse complement strand
TCGGCGGAGACCCTAAATTATAAAGGAATTTATTTTAAAAAAAAATATTAGCAAAATCTTAACAAAATAAGTCAATAACCATAAAATATATATATTTTGAATATTTGAATATTTATTTGATATAAAAGCTGAAAAATATATATATATTTAATAATTCTTTTAATATTCTTATTATTTTTAACTATATATCTTATGTATATGTTGTAAAATATACATTATGTGTGGTTTTAATTAAGTTTTGTATACTTTTATTAAATCACGATCAAGAAAATCAGAACACCAAAAAAAAAAACCCAAAAAACGGCCGATTTTGACCGACTTTGACCGATTTTTGACCGATTTTGACCAAAACCGATTTTTTACCGATAAGTGAAAAAACATATCGGTTGACCATCGATAAGCGATATATCAGTGATATATCGGCCGCCAAGACCGATATTTACAACACTGGTGGATTATCATGCAGATGTACTTATTAAATAGAAAACGACATATTAATATCTCAATCAAGGACTTACCTGCAGCAAGGAACACCGGCCTTAACTAATACTTCAGGGGATATAATTGTTGTCTTCTCACCAAGAGTGGCAAAAGTCACTGAAAAACATAACAGATGTTAGACACGTCTCCCATCTGAATCGCCATAAAACTAGAGAAGACAGATGCGGGAATCAGTCACCAAAAAATAATATTCAATATAACAAGATAGTGAGATGCAATAAATAACTTGCGCCGACAACACAGATATAACTTTGGGTAGCAATATTGTAGTCTTTTCCTCAGAAATATATAACCAAACTCTGAGTACCAATCGATTCAATAACTATTGATGGTACTTCTTGACTCTCTGAATTGTATGCATGCCCAAATACCAATACTTATTCACAACTTTATAAACCAAAAGAATATTTTGATATATGCTATTCTTGTGCTACAGTTGCTTACTTCGAGCTATCAGGCAAATCGGTGTTCGAGATTCCTTATCAATACTGCTTACGCACTTATTGGCTTATTGCAGTTTGTAATAAGCAGCTCTAACTAGCAATTCACTCACCTAAGTTTGGATAACCAATTCAAAACACACCGAAAACTGCTTATTTGTTGTATCAGGACACAATTAGCAGATAAGCAGTTATACTAGGAAATCCCAAACACCCATTTACTAATGGGGAAATCTTCCAATTATTCACTAAATAAGTACAGAACATATCAGCATACAGCAAATTAAAACAGAAAGCAGACAAATTCATAGCTTAAAACCCCTCTGCATTTGTAGACATGCATTTATCAAATGCCAGATAAGATTTTTCAATCTGATAAAATTGTGTATGTAATATGAACCCTTGACTTCTGAACACTCAATAGTCGATATTCCATTCAAAATACTTTCTCCTGAATTACCCGATCTTGAAACAATATAACTCTAAACTCTCAGCACTAATTAGAGCAATGACTATAAGGGTTTATTACTTCCTGAAATGTACACATGACTAAAAAGTAACACTTCTACAGATGGCCACTTCAAGTTATCTGCAAATCTCTAAATCTTGAGGGTGTGTTTGAGATTGCTTAAAAAACTATTAAGTGAACCAAAATGCAGATAAGCAGTTCTAATACTAATCGTTCCTATCAGCAAATCTTACAATTATTCACTAATCACTAGCAAAGTACATAACACATATCGAATTAAAACAGATCATATAATCAACAACAATAAAAAAGCAGGGGATAAATTCATAGCTCACCAATAGGATTAATCTCGCCACCATAACCATGAACTCTGACCACATCCTCAAACGCCACAGCCGCATCTCTCGGCACACCATACCACGTCTTCCCGGCTCCCATATGCATATAATTCAAACTATGAAAATCATGATCTTCAACATGCCACGCAAACCAACTAAACAACATACTTATATAAACCATAGGCGACGTCACTCCCGGTATCTCCTCTTTCATAAACTTCAACAAACTCCCTTTCGACCTCGACACCCCTCTCATATTCCACTCCGTCTCACCCACCGTCACCCCCTCCCCCTCCTTTCTCTTCTTCCCTTTCCCACTCTTCCCACCAAATGCCTCAAAGGCCGAACCGGGCATATCATTAGCATACTCAACCGTTATTGGCTTATCCACTTGCGCTTTCCAATACAAACTCTCAATCTCCAATTCACTCAAAACCCTTTTCCCCTTATTCTTCAAATACCCTTTCTCAAACCCTTTCGCCTTCGTTTCAAAATGCGACAAAGTATAAACCTCACCACTCTGCCAAACCGCCTTCTGGACGGGCCTATTACTACTTTTCCTAACACAAAAGCCAACTTGCTGCTGCCTAGTGGTAAATGTACCTTGTTGCTGATTCTCATTCTCATTATTACTATTTTTAGAAAGTAAAGACTTGTTTAAGTTGGAAATGACTGTTTTTTTCGAAGCAGGCGAAAAGGGTGGGATGATTTTACAAATTCCATATTTGGAAGCAATTTGTTCAATCTTGAAAATGTATGAAATTGGATCTTGGAATTCAGATAAAGATGGGTGAAACTCAGGTGCTAATGGGAGTGATTTTAACCATGGTAAAACTACTTCTTCACCCATTATTAACTACTGTAAATACCACACACACAGTGATTACACCTTGAGAAACACACATAAATGAAGTTAAAATAAGTTTATAAAAAATGGGTTTTGTTTGGAATTGTTAGATCTGAAAAGGGTATGATTTGTTTTAGTGATTTGCATTTGCTCTGTTTTATTTTTTGGTTTTGGGGCAGAGGAGAAAGAAAGAGGTGAAAAACAAGGGGCAGAGGAAATAGGGGGTTTTGATATGTGTGGCTTTGGGAAGTGATACTATGCTATTAAATGGGTTTTTATTAGCTTATTTCTTTGATTTATTGGCTTATTTAGATTCTAAAAACTTTTTGCCTTCTTTGTTAGTTTATGGTTAGGTTTAGTGAAATTAGCTCGTTTCTTTAATATGATTTTTGAAAAGCTTGTATCCAAAATGATGTTTGTTTTAAGAGCAATGTTAGATCTACTCCCAACTCACATAAAAACTTCCACATGCACATGTGGCATGTAACTTAGACCAATCACATTCTATCAAATTTTCTCTTTCTTTTTTCCACTACCTATATTTGTTTGACACATATGAGTGTGAAATTTGTATGTGTAAAATGGGTGTGGATCTAGCACTTCTCTTGTTTTAATAGGTGGTATATTTTAAAAGTTTAAGCTTTTATAATATATTTTGTAATTTAAACTGATAAACTCTTTTAAGCTCTTCCAAGTTCAAATGATTCTATAATCTAACCAACTAATTTAGACACTAAAAGAGGTTATTCGGTTGGTTTTACGTCAAATGAGTTGTGAAAAACTAAAGATACGTTTAATTGGAGAAAATAATTGGAAGAGACGATTAAGGTTGGTATGGCATTGAGGTTTAATGTGGAGGGGTGTGAATCTACGCTAGAGAAAATAATTGCGAAAATGGGTGATGTAAACGTGAATAAATGAATACATTATCTGTTAATGTGTAAGGGTTTGGTGATTTTAATAAAAGGAGATGGGTTATAGATTTATGTCATTTTCATAATGTAAATTTCTTAGCCTTACAAGAGACAACAATAATTCGTGTAGATTTATGGACGTTACGAAAAGTATGGGGAAATATTCATTTGATTTTGCCTCCACGTCTGCTAGGGGTTGATCAGGAGGCATTTTATGTATATGGAATAACGTGATGTTTCAAAAGGAAAGGATTATATGTGTTGATAATTATGTAGCTATTGAAGGACGTTGGATTGAGAATGATTTGAAGATTATGCTCATAACGGTATATGCTCCTCTAAGTTTGGCAGGAAAAATAGAATTATGGTCTTCGTTATCTTGTTTAATTTCAGATTGGGATGGGCAAGTGATAGTCATGGGAGATTTTAATGAGGCTCGAAAGGCCAGAGAGAGGTACGGTACAATCTTTAACGAGAGGAAAGTCGATATGTTTAATTCGTTTATTACTGACTTGAATCTTATAGATGTATCATTGGGTGGTTTTCGTTATACTTGGACTGACAAGTGGGCGTATAAAATGAGCAAGTTAGATCGGTTCTTGGTTACTGAGGGATTTTATGATGCATATCCGATCATTACAGGTATTGTTTTGGAGAAAGGCATTCCTGATCATCGTCCTAATCTTTTTAAGGAATCAGCGGTTGATTATGGCGCTACTCCGTTTTGTTTTTTCATTCTTGGCTGGAAAATAAGGGGTTCCATGATTTGGTTGCTGAAACATGGAAAAATGATAATATTTTTAAAATTAATGATATGATCTCTTTTAAGAAGAAACTTCAAAATCTTAAACATGTTATTCGGTTATGGATTTCTTATAAGAAAGAGAAGGATAACCAGTTACAGAAGGATCACCAATCTCGTTTGTCTTTAATTGAATCTAAGGTGGAACAATGTATCGCTTCTAGGGAGGACCTAATTTCTCGAGCTTCTTCTATGAAAATTTTGGGTGATATTGATCGAAAGGAGACTAGTGATAGCTCAAAAAGCTAAGATCAAGTGGGCTATAAAGGAAGACGAAAATACGAGTTTCTTTCAGGATATGTTAAAGAAAAAAAGGTGTCAAATTGCTATTAAAGGTGTTCTTAGAAATGGTGCTTGGATTGAAGAACCAGTGAGGTAAAGGTTGAGTTCTATGAACATTTTCGTAGTAGATATTCTTATACAAGTGGTGATCGTCCTTACTTAGGAGACGTATCTCTTAATAGGATATCTTTTGAGCAAAGAGATTATTTGGAAAGTGATTTTTTGAATGATGGTATAAAGAGGGTTGTTTGGGATTGTGGTGGTGATCGTGCCCCGGACCAGATAGATTCACATTTAAGTTTTTAATACTTTCTGGAATGTTATTGAATCTGATGTTATAAGATTCGTTCGAGAATTTATTCATTCGGGCTATTTTCCAAAAAGGTGTAACTCGTTTATTATTACGTTGATCCCATAGTTAGTAATGTTAAATTCGTTTCAGATTTTAGACCTATTAGTTTAATAGGGTGTCAATATAAAATAATTGGCAAGTTATTAGCTAATAGGCTTAGCAAGGTTATTGGGAGTTGTGTTAGCGTGGAGCAATCCGATTTCATTAAAGGCAGAATATATTCTCGATGGTCCCCTAATTTTAAATGAAGTTATGGCGTGGTATCGAAAGCCAAAAAAATAGCTTATGGTGTTCAAAGCCGACTTCGAGAAAGCTTATGACTCATTGAGGTGGGATTATCTAGATGTGATTATGGAGAATCTTGGATTTGGATCTAAGTGACGTAAATGGATTGTTGGGTGCCTTAGTAATTCTCGGGCGTCTATTCTGGTTAACAGGTTTCCTACTCCGTTCTTGTTTAGTCTTGATATGGAAGGTCTTCATGATATTACGTGCAAGGCTGTAAACATTGACATGTTTAAAGGTACGTCAATCGGCAAGGTAATATGGGTCTTTCTCACTTATTTTACGCTGATGATGATATCTTAATTGGTGATTGGTCCCAAGCCAATGCACATAACCTGCTATGTATGCTTAGATGCTTTTATTTGGTTTCGAGTTTAAAAATCAACGTTCACAAAAGTAAACTCGTAGGTGTTAATGTTTCTGATGTGGAGATTTTATACATGGCTAGGGTTCTTAGTTGTGGGGTCTCGAAGCTGTCAATGACATAATTAGGTGTCCATGTGTGCAACATGGGTCGAGTTGAAAACTAGAAGTGTATACTTCATAAATTTACTACAAAGATGTCGCAATGGAAAGCTCAGCTTTTATAGGTAGGTGGGCGTTTATCTTTAATAAAGTTAGTAGTATGTAAGCTTTCAACCTATTACATCTCTTTGTATATGATGCCCATGTCTGTGTAGAAAAACTTGGAGTCCATGTGTAATAAGTTTTATTATAGGAGGTGATTTAGGTAAAAAAAGGTTACGTGGGTGAAGTAGAATGCATGTGTAGCAACTGTCGTGTTCAGATTTAAATTTATCTAATTACTTGAGTATTTATTGTTTCGTGAGTATTTGATTTTTTACGTGAAACCGTTAAATTTACCGTATTTTAGCAAAAACGACTTCGGATGTGTTCCGACTTTTTAATAAACGTAGTCTACTCGTGACTGACACGTTACGGCTTTACGGATATATTTTATTTGTGTCGCGTGTTTTAATTTTTACGTGTTACGTAAAAATACTTACTAGTTCATTTACTTGCATGCATGTATGTGTTTACCCTTAAGCACCAAAAATATCTAGATACTTATGTTAACAAAAAAATAAAATTTAAAAATATTTTGGTCCCCCTCCTCCTTGTGGTTCGTCCGCACCTAGCAACCAACACACACCCACCATCATTTTTTATGTTATGTCTCCCTTGGTACAAGTCATATGCCACAATTTTATCACCTTGGTCTCCCAATGGTCCCAAGCATCCTAGGATTCTCATGGATAAAATATTAAGCACACATCCATTCACTTCATTTCATCCATTTCTTACACATACTAAAACACACACAACAATAATCTATCCCTTTCTCTTCTTTGGGGCTCGACCGAAACACACACAACGTCCTTTTGTGTTTTTGTAACAATCGGTGGAGGGGATAGGTAGTTTTGGAGTTGTTTTTAGTATGTATCAATCGGTGGATGGTGATTTAGGTATAGAATGAAGTTGTGATGTTTGCGGCTAAACATATGGCGTAGTTTTGGTTTAAAATACTTGATGTCCAAAAATGTTATTAGGTATAACGAACAGATAAAATTCTTTTGAGTAGTCCAAACCTTAAATAATTGGTTTAGGATATTTCATTACGAAACACCCATGGATATAAATTTCCGTTAAATTGACTTTTATAACGAGTGAATTACGCCAAAGGAAAGTTCGGAATAAAAACTTAGTTACTTTTCCAAAAAAAACTGTTTAAATACATTCTGTCCAGTTTATGTTTTCGTGTTTTTGACCCATTTCGAGTCCGAGTCGGGTAAAACTTTTGAGTCTGTATTTTTTACGTTTTCGTGTTTTTGACCATTCCGTGAATCTTTATAACGAAGGGAGTTACGCCTGTAAAGACGGATAACATATATTTTTTTTATAAACTTTCCTTGCATACATTGATTAATAAAAGTGAGCTGTTTGAACTTCACATGAGGTTTTTCGGGCGTTTTCGGAGTGTAGTTACGAGGCCAAAATGAAGTTCGGATAAAAACTAGTAACTTTTCAGCAAAAACTGTTTTAAATACATTCTGTCCAGTTTACGTTTTCGTGTTTTTGACCCATTTCGAGTCCGAGTCGGGTAAAACTTTCGAGTCTGTGTTTTTTACGTTTTCGTGTTTTTGACATTCCTGTGAATCTTTATAACGAAGGAGTTATGCCCTTGTAAAGACGGACTAAAATCTGAAAAAAATTATAAACTTTCTGCATACATTTAACTAATAAAAGTTACGCCCTTGAAACTTAAAAATGTAGGTTTGGTGGGCGTTTTTGGGACTTTTTTTGGCGTGTTTCGATTCCGGCGAGCTATAAAATTCCTCAAAATATATACCCCCATAAAAAAAAATTTTATAGTATCCACTTATATATGTTATATGCACTTAGTCGAAAAAACTTTTAAAATATTTTTAAGTAAGATTAGGATTTATTAAGTTGGTGACTTCAAAATATAGTTAAAATATATAATGACGAGTATCAATTTGGTAACTAACTTTTGGTAGGTTACTATTGCGTGTTTTTAACGACGAGATATAAATTAAACGGAAATATTTAGGAAACGGATAATGTGCGGGATTCTAAAGTTTGGTAAATAGTAACTTATGTTTTAGCATCGAAACTTAATAAAAACCATTTAACTTTTATAAGATCACGTTTTGACTCACATAACTAAAAAGCAAACATGTTCGGGTGATAAGGACGTTATAAAAATCGCATATGCATCGTTTCGCCATCGTTTCGCTATTATCTGCTTGCATTGTAGTATATTCCATCTAGGTCGCGTTTAGGACAATCGTACTCGCTCTTCACTTGTTGATTTATTCCTATTCACCGCTGCTTAAGGTGAGTCCTTGTAGCCTCTTTTTACTTATGTTTTTCCTAGGGGAAATGATACTCAAATGTTATTTTAAATGCTTTGCGCTGTGTTACACTATTTCTTACTTGGGCATTTGTGGCATTTATATTTGCTATATGTGTGATTGGTGTACCCTAAATGCGGAAGTAAACTACTTTGGAAGAGACACCTTTCATCTGGTAAATCGGCGCCAATATACCTTTGGGAAGATGCACCCAACGTTATTGAGTTATATTATATGATTTGTTATTGGTTTGATTATACTAAGTGGTTGTTATGCATATCTTTTCTCGCTTTAATGTCATCTTAAACTATATGCACAGCAAATGGGTTTATTACTTAAACATATGAGCTCACCAACATTATGTTGACGTTTATGGGTATTCATTTTCAGGTAATCAACTTACTGTGCCTAAGGAGGAATAGGGCCTTCTCGCATTGCTTAGAGAGACTAAGGACGTAACCCTCATGGGTTACTTGTCCCTTGTATTTCCTACATTACTATCTTTATGTTTATGTTGACTATTTGACTTTATTTGTACTTGTCCCGAGTTGTAGGATTATTATGACTATGTGGCTATGTTGTCGTGGTATTGACTATCCACGAATGTGTCGGAAGTCATCATGACACGTTTATGTTAATCTTTCATTTAGTGAATTCTTTATTGTCTTATATCAATGTGTTATGACGATCCTGTCCGTTACATCTCGTGTTTCCACCTTAGACGGGGTGTGACAGATTGGTATCAAAGCCATTGGTTATAGAGAACTAGGTGGTTTGCCCTAGACTATAACCTAGGTTCCCTCATATAGCTTTCATGATAGGGCCTACGTGTGCAATTATGTGTATGCCTTGCTTTGCGAGTCATTAGTGCCTAAATAAGACCTTATATGCTACTTAAACACTCACCTGTTGTTATTAGCCTAAGTATAATATGAAGTGATGATGATAAAGACACATAGTATAATGGTATCCTAAAAACGCCTAGCCAACGTTTTTAGAATAACATAATACGATGTGGAATTATCAAAATCATGGATTATCTAATAGGGAAGAGTAGAAGAGAAAGAAAAAAAATAGGACCTAGAACGCCAAATTCTAAAAACCCTCGAATTATCTATCCAGTTAGATAATGCATAAAGAATGAGGACTCGCTACGTTCTTTGGCGAGGTGGTGTACCCAAGGGCGAAAGGACGAGGCTATGCACGCAGAGGTAGGGAAGCCGGACGAGGCATTGCTGACAATACGGTAACATCGGTAACAATGTTAAAACTGCGGCATTTGGGAACACTGGTATACATTGTGATTCGCTGACATTGCCGCAATGATCGCTCAGCAGCTTCGAGACTTGCTCCCTACCATCGTCACACAAATCATCAATAACGCTAACAACCAAGGAAATGGTAACGGCGATGATGGAGAGGATAACACTAACGAGGAAAACGATGAGGGAGAACACGAAACATGTCAATCTAAGAAATGACGGAAAAAAATGATGGGAATAGGATGTAGAATAAGGGAATTTCTAGCGTGGTCATACCACAAGGTCGTTCGGATGGGGGGCCCCCAGGGAACAAGGGTGGCGCGATAGCATATACTCGATGGGTGAAGAAAATGGAATCGGTGATTGACATGAGCAATTATGCAATCAACCAGAGGGTGAAGAATGTTGTAGGCTCGTTAACCGAGAAGGCGTTAACTTGGTGGAACACGCAAGTTTAGGCTAGGGGAAGGACAGCCGCTGTGGGTAGGGTATAGGAAGACTTTAAAACATTGCTAAGGGATGAGTATTGTCCTCACAATGAGATACAAAAGCTGGAAAATGAGTCCTGGAACCATATTATGGTGGGGGCTGGTCATGCGGCCTACACAAATCGGTTCCATAAACTGGCCAAACTAGTTCCCCGTCTGGTTACCCCCAAATTCAAGAGGATCGATAGGTACATCTATGGTCTAGTTCCTGAAATTCGTGGGATGGTGCGAGCAACTGAGCATTCCACTATTCGGAGTGCGATATTGACGCTGTGAGGAATGGATTGTTGAAGAAAAGTAGTGAGAAGAGGAAGGAGAGTGGTGAAACTGGCAGGCAAGAAAATGCCAGGAGTAACAACAAAAGGGCTAGGACTGGAAAAGGATTTGTGGCGATCGATTCTGGCAAGAAGGAGTTCAAAGGTCCTCACCCTAAGTGTGATAAATGTGACTACCATCATCAGGAAACTACACCTTGCCGTACATGCTTTAACTACAATCAACCGGGTCATGTTGCAAAAGGATTATCGGGCAGTAAGCAACGGGTGAATCCGGTTAATGCCTTCTAACAAGAAAATAATCCAGTGTTTGTTATGAGTGTGGGAAGCCAGTCCATTTTGTATACAAATGTCTAAGCTTGAACCAGAGCATGAAGGTTCAAGTGCGAACACCACAGTTCAGGTCGCTGGCAATTTGTCTGGGGAAACAACTTTAAACCGTTCGGAACAATGGCAAAATCGGGCACCGGGGTGTGCTTTCGCGTTGGGTGAAAACGAAATAGCATCCAAGACTCCGACCTCATGACGAGTACATTCTCCTTAAACGTATCAATATGCTACGTTATTATTCGGATCTAGTTGCCGGATTATAGCTTTGTTACTACTAAATTCATGCCCTTTATTAATGCGCAACCCAGTGACCTGAGCTTTAGTTACTTAATCGAAATGGCAAATGGTGAAAATAAGGAAACCAATAAGATCATTCGTGGGTGTACCTTAGTGTTTGAAGATGTTCCCTTTAGTATCGACTTGTTACCTTTTGAGCTAGGGAGTTTTGACGTAATAATATGTATGGGTTGGTTATCGAAACTTAGGGCATAAATCATTTTCCCTGAAAAGGTAATCCGTATTCCTTTACCAAACGGCGACGTACTCGAAGTCCATGGTGAATGGTCGGAAGAAAACCTGAAGCACCTCGCAAGCATGAAGGCCGACGAAAAGAAATCTTGAAGACGTCAAGAATTAGGAATTTTTCCTAACGTCTTCCTCCGACGACAACTTAACGGGTTTACCTCTCTTCGACAATTCGATTCTGAATTGACCTCGTTCCTAAAGCGGACCCCTGTAGCAAAAGCGCTGCGTATCTTTTGGAAAACTTCGGAAATGCAAGAGTTGTCCGACCAACTCCAGAAAATCTAAGACAAGGGTTTCATTAGTCCAATTATTTACCCTGGGGAGCACCCTTTTCTATTCGTTAAGATGAAGGAGGTTCACTTATGCATGTGCATCGTATTTACCCGCGAACTAAAACAAATACAAACAATTAAATAAACCATAATCCTCTCTTCAGGATTAAGGGACCTTGTTTGATCAAACTTCTAGGTGTGTGGTATTTTTAAAGACAGATATTCAGTCGTGATTCCATCAGACAAAGGGTTCACAAGAGGACGTACCTAAAATGGCCTTTAGAACTCGTATGGACACTACACGTTTATAGTAATGGCTTTCGGGCTCACAAATTGGCACTGTTGTCTTCAGGGACTGAATGAATCGCTGTGTGTATGACCGTTTATGGTTTAATGTCGTCATAATATTATCACGACTTATACTAATCTACTATTATGACTAAGGAAGGGACATGAAGTCCAACTGAAACCAATCCTATTAATTATACTTTAGGAAAGAGAAAATTATACGCTAAGGTTCTCGAAGTGGTGATTTCTGGTTTCAGAAGAAGTAGTGGTCAAACAAAAAGGGTATTCTGTGGACATCAGTAAGATTGGAAGCAGTGATGGAATGAAAGCTACAGCACTCTGTTCGACAATCCGTCAGCTTTTAGGTACTAGTGGGGTTATTACTAAATTTCATTGAAGAAAACTTTTCTAGGAATTTGCACATCCAACTTACGTTGTTGACCCAAAAGGATAAGAAGTTCGATTGGGGTGAAGAACAATAGAAATCCTTTCAGACCCTGAAAGATGCCCTGTGTAGTCTCGATTTTGACCCTCTCTGATGGACCACACACTCTTGGTGTGTGTTTTTCTTGATCTCAACTATTGGGTTACATTTGATGTTAGTGATTCTTTTGTGGTCATATTCGGGTTAGATACAAGATCGTTTTTGGATTATTACATATCTTTCTCCTTATTCGTGCAAGAAAACTCTCACCTTTCTTTCATACATATTTCACATATTCTCATCTATGCACACATCTCATCACCATGTTTGTGTAAAAGGGTTTTATAAAGAAACTAACAAAATAAAAAAGGTTGTACAACTTATTTATGTTTTTGAACACTTTCATGATATTATTATACTTTTAGGTTAAGATTTTGATTATAAATGTAAAAATGTGGTTCTTAGTGTTATTGTAACAATCGGTGGAAGGGGATAGGTAGTCTTGAAGTTGTTTGAGTGTTGGTATCAATCGGTGGAAAGGATTTAGACTAAAAATGAAGGTGTGATGTTTGCGGTTAAAAATATAGCGTAGTTTTGAGGTAAAATACTTGTTGTCCGAATTTTCTATGAAATAAAACGAGTTGTTAAATCCACTTTAAAAAGGTCAAAACATTAAAAATATGTTAGTACACTTAAATACGAACGCGTGGATATAAAGATCGCTAAAAACGGATTTAAAACGAGTAAGTTACGACCAAATGAAGTTCGGATAAAAACTAGTAACTTTTCCAGCAAAAAACTGTTTTCGACACATTCTGTCCAGTTTACGTTTTCGTGTTTTTGACCCATTTCGGGTCCGAGTCGAGTAAATCTTATAAGAGAAAACTTGTAGAACGTGATTTTTTTAAACGTGGCTTTTAAACATTCCGTGAATAATTATAACGAAGGAGTTACGCCTTTGTAAAAACTGACTAAAATCTAAAAATTTTATAAACTTTCTGCTTGAAAAATGTGAGATGTTTGAAACTTAAAGAGGTTTTTGGGCGTTTTTGAGTCCGAATGAGCTATAAAATCCTTAACAAATATTATAGTATCACTTATATATTTTCTATGTGCGTCAGAAACTTTTCAAAATATTAGTAAGTAAGCGAGATAGGATTTATTAACGTTTGTAACTTAAAAATAATGGTAATAAATATAATGATGAATAAAAATTTGTAACTAAACTTTGGCAGGATACTTAGTGTGTTTTAGACAAGATATAAATCATGCGAAAATATTTAAAAACGGATAATGTGTGGGATTTTCTAGAGAATTATAAAATGGTAACTTTTGCTTTAGCGTCGAAACTTAATAAAAACTATGCAACTTTTATGAGATCGCATTTTGACTTACATACTAAACGCAAACATGTTCGAGTGATGAGAACCTTATAAAAAATGCATATGCATCGTTTCGCTATCGTTGGCTTGCACTTAAAGCGCACTATATTCCAACTAGGTCGCGTTAGGACATTCGAGCTCATCCTTCACTTGTTGATTTATTTCGATTCACCGCTGTGCTTAAGGTGAGTCTTTGTAGCCCCTCTTTTTACTTATGTTTTCCTAGGGGAAAAATGATACTCAAATGATATTTTAAAATGTTTTGTTCTGTGTTACACTATTTCTTACTTGGACATTATGTGCGTTTATATTGCTATATATGTGTGATTGTGTACCTAAATTGTGGAAGTAAACTATGTTGGGAAGAGACACCCATTTCATCTGGGTATAGCACTAGTATACCTTTGGGATGATGCACCCAACGTTATTAGGTTCTATTATGTGATTTGTTATTAGGTGAATTGTTATCGTGTGATGATACTAAATGTCGTATATGCATATCTTCTCGCTACTGTCCCACTTAAACTATATGCACATCAAATGGGTTTATTACTCAAACCTACGAGCGCACCAATATTATGTTGACGTTTTCGAGTATTCATTTTCAGGTAATCAACTTACTGTGCCTAAGGAGGATTAAGGCCTTCTCGCATTGCTTAGAGAGACTTATGATGTAACCCTCATGGGTTACTTATCCATTGTATTCCCTGCATTTTTATCTTTATGTTTATGTTGACTATTTGACTTTATTTTTACTTGTCACAGGTTGAGATATTATTATGACTATGTGGCTATGTTGTCGTGGTATTGACTATCCACGATACAAGTCTCCACTTGCGTTAGGAGTCGTCATGACACGTTTATGTTAATCTTTCATTTAGTGAATTCTTTATTATCTTATACCAATGTGTTATGACGATCATGTCAGTTACATCTTGTCTTTTCGCCTTAGACAGGGTGTGACATCATGCTTAGCTAGTGAGGCTAGGGGGTATTGGGAGTATTTATGCTTTAAACGTGTCCTTTTTGTTTAAATGAATTTAGAGGTTTTGATGTAATCCTAGTGAGCTTTGCGCTAATGTAATTAAAGGTATTTATGGGCCTGATGAGGTATTTGGGGTGGGAGGTTTGTATTCTTAAACCAAATCCCTTGGAATCTTATTCTCATATCGGTATCTCATCTTCAAAGGAAAGGTATTGATTTAATAGCTGCTTGTAATCGGTCTCTTGGAGATGACATGTCTATTAGTTTCTGGGATGATATGTGGTGTGGGATCAACCTTTAAAAGTTTTGTTCCCTCGTGTGTATGTGTTGGATGGGGAGAAATTATGCAAGGTTTCTCAACGCATTAAAACTTCTCTTTGGTATAATGCTCTTAAGGAGGGTTCCGAGAGGTGGTGCGGAGTCCACTCAATTCAAAGGGTTGTTGGCTTTGATTCAAGACGTTATGCTTTCGGATAAGAGAGACAGTTGGAAATGGACTCTTGGTTCTAATGGCTTTTCTGTTGCTTATACTCGTAAGTATATTGACGAGCATATCTTGCATAGCAGGTTGACGTCTACTAGATGGAATAGAGGTGTTCCAATAAAAGTTAATGTTTTTATGTGGAGATTGAGTTTGAATAAGCTTCTAACTATGGGGAACCTGGATCGTAAAGGAATTGACGCTGACTCTTTATTATGCCCCGTATGTGGTGATCATGTAGAGAGTATAGATCATCTTTTTTTCTCTTATGGGATGGCACGTGATCTTTGGGTTTTATTGGCTAAATGGTGCAATTTGGATATCCAGTTTGGCTCTAGCATTGCGGAGTGGCTTTTCATGGTTAGATGCTTGCCAAGTGACAAAGATGACTAGATTAATTCTTGAATGGTTTGAGCTACGTTGATGTGGTCTATATAGAATTTTCGTAATGCTTTGATTTTTCTGTTTCTAAGCCTAAAAGGGTGACCCTATGGGATTCTATTGTTTATCAATCGTACTTTTGGATTTCATCTAAAAATCCTAAGTTGTGATGTAGTTAGGTAGGATGGTTAGATAATCCCGTAGCTAATTTTTCTTCTTTGTAACTGTTTCTTGTTCTAGCTTTTGCCAGTTATATATAAAAGGCTTGATGAGGTGTCATTTTATACAATTTTTCCGGGTCATTTAACCCCCAAAATCATGCAAATATGTTATATATTATTGCACTAAATCCTTTCTTTCTGTGTAATTAGCATTGGGAAGCACTTGGACAGAATGCACGTGGCTTGGGTTCAATTCAGGAAGAAACAAGGCAAAAACACAACTTTTCAAGCCTGCGACCACCATCCTAACGGCGTCGCCAATTGTTGCTAGAAAGTGGATTTTTAGATATATTTTGTGACGACTCAGTGTGTGGAGACGACGTCACCAAAAGCTATTGATGTCGTCACAACTGCAAGGTGACGGCGTCTCAAGAAGACCTGACGGCGCTAAGAGTTGCCGACTGAAAGAAACCCTAAGAAGATTTGACAGGGTGACAGCGTCACATAACCCTAACAAAGCCATCACGACCCAATTCTTATATATACAAACCCTTTATTTTTATAATTCGTGTGTGGAACTTGAGAGAGCTATTGTGCAGCCATTTTTGACGAATTTTGGGGTTTCCTAATCCCATTTGTACTACCATAACTCCATGTTTAATTGAAGTTTAGTTTTTCATCCATTAATCATTACAATATGTCTATGTGTTGTGTGATTGTTTGTCTTTCTTTTCTTCAATTTAACATGCTAGGCTAAATTGATTAGTGTTTGCTTATGACTGCATGAAACCTAGTTTTGATCTTTGATATTATTGCTTCTTGTTAGTGGTGTGCACGTTAGGCATTAGAAAACCAGCGATATTCGTACCTTCGCATAGACATCTAGTGAAACGTGATTAGGTTAGATGAAACCCTCAATCTAAGTTATCGACTGAGTTGATTCATTCTTAAATATTTAGTGCGCGTAAATTTACTATTGGGAGGGAGCGTATCTCACAGGTAATTCTTGAGTAGGTTGTCACGTAAAATGCGAACTTGACCAACTCGTTGCTGAATTAGGGGAATACTTACACATTACACTAACGAGTGTGACAAGGAAATAAGTTAGAGAAATCAACTAGGGAGTAATGCATAATTAAGTGAGCACGTTTGTTTACCTTTAAGAATTCCCATCAATTTTACTTTTCTTGCATAATTAGATTAAAATTAGGGTTAATACACAAACAGGGTACTAAAGTTTCTAAAAAATTTGGCCTAAGTAACTAGAGTTCCATTTTGTTCATATGAGTTACTAATGTTCACATGACCGGTTGATAACGTCACTCCCAATTTGTCCACTTACTTCTACCGGTTATAGTCTAACGTGGCTTTAACAAATATTTTATTTATTTTTTTAACAATTGACTTTTCATAAAATAAACCGGGGTCAATCCTCATTCTTCTAAACACATTTTATAATCAAAACCCTAAAACACACACACGCATCCCATAAATTTGCATTTTATCAAACTAGATCTCAATCATAGTTGTCATTTTCCCAACAAGGTACGATCTGCTCCATAAATATTTAATTGAAGTGTTGTTTACTGTTAATTAGAGTTTTCTAAAATAAATTAGGGTTTCTTGAAATTAACACTTGTTACTTAATTATCTTGTTTCAGATGGCATCTTCGTCATCATCTTCCAGTTATCTCATAAGATTTCATCGTGGAGGTGTATTTGTAAGGGATCATTTTCTTATGATTATGAAATGTTATCTGAGATTCCAAATGTTGATATGGGTGGAATGAACTTTGTTGGTTTTGTCAAACTTTTAGTGAGTGAATGTTCAAGTGATATCAAACAGTTTTTTTTATCATGTTGCTGGTTTAGGGTTCTTAAAAAATGATGAAGACTTAGCTAAATGTGTTGAGTTAGGTGCTAAAAATGATAATGTCTTAGATATATATGTGTCTCACACTGTCTTTGATTTTTTTGATGCCACTTCCAGTAGTCAACAACATGTAGGCAATGCTAAACACAATGATGACAGTGACAGTGATTTAGATGATGTATTTGTTTATGATAGTGAAAGTGAAGAGAGTGAAACTGTTAGTGTTGATCATTTACCTGATGGTGAAGAAGAAGTTTATGATGTTAGGACTAGGAAACCAGACACTGCACCTAAAAAAATGTTTGATGCTAACTTTTTGAGTAGGATATACAATGGGTTACCTAGGATGAGCATGCTGAAAAAGATGTGCCTGCTAAAAAAAATGTGTCTGCTGAAAAAGATGTGTCTGATGAGGACAACCTAGGTGATCACTGGCCAATCCATGATGCTAACTTTATTGAAGCTGCGAAACAGGTTATGCCTTTGCTGAGCATAGACAATGTGCTAGACACATATATGCTAACTTTAGGAAGAAATACACTGGGGTGCAATACAGGAATCTGTTTTGGAAAGCAGCAAAGGCAACATACCCCACAAGGTTTAACAAGGTGATGAAAGAGATACAAAGTATCAATAAGGAAGCATACAAGCACTTGATGGATAGGCAGCCTGAAAGTTGGAGTAGAGCATACTTCAGCACTGATAAGGCTTGTGATGCTGTGGAGAATGGGATTTCTGAATGTTTCAATGCCATAATAGTAGATGCAAGAAGGAAACCAATCATTAACATGCTGGAGGACATCAAGGTCTTATGTATGGAAAGATTACAAAAGATGAGAGAGAAGCATGCAAAGTGAAATGATGGTATCTGTCCAAACATAAGGAAAAAGCTTGAAAAGTATAAGGATATTCATAGGTAAATCCTTATTGTCTTTTTTAACATACATAGTCAATCATTTACTTACACTCTATTTATAATTACTTGTAGACATTGGAATGTCATTCCAAGTGGTGAGAGCATGTTTGAAGTAAGAAATGGTTATGAAGGGTTCAAGGTAGATGAAAGATCAAGGACTTGCTCTTGTAGGGGTTGGCAATTATCTGGTATTCCCTGTGAACGTGGTATAGCAGCTATATACTTCTTACACAAAGACCTTAAAATTATGTGCCTGACTGGTATAACAATGATTTTTTTTGTTAATGCTTATAACCATTACATTGAGAGGATGAATGGAATGGATCAATGGCCTACTACTGATTATCAAAAGCCCTTACCTCCTATTGTAAGAAGAATGCCTGGAAGGCCACCACATAAGAGAAAGAGAAATGCCATGGAAGATGATGGGAATAAGACCAGGATAAGTAGTAACTCATTGCACATTGTGTAAAAAATAGGACACAATCAAAGGGCCTGCCCAAGTAAACCTGAAGGGACTGCAAGTGTTGGTCAAGTGTCTGCAACTGGTGAAATTGTATCTGCAAGTGTTGGGAAAGTGACAGCGGCAGGTGAGATTGTATCTGCAAGTGGTGGCAATATGACTGCAAGTGGTGGGATTATGACTGCAAGAGATGGGAATGTGACTGCAAGAGGTGGTAAGGTGACTGCAAGAGGTGGTAAAGTATCTGCAATAGGAGGTAAAGTGACTGCAAGGGGCAGGATTGTGATGGAAAATAGGGGCAATGTGTCTGCAAGGGGTGGGAAAGTTACTGCAAGTAGAGGGAAAGTGACTGCAAAGGGAGGGAAAGTGTCTGCAAAGGGGGGGAGTACTTGCAAGGGGTAGGAAAGTAACTGCAACACCATCTACACCATGTACACCACCTCCTGGATTTGAGATGTCTACACCAGATACTGCAAGTAGTGTTGTGAGGACAAATGGAGGTGCTATCAAACTTAGGGAAGGTGTGTGGATTAGATCACCTGAGAAAGAAAGGTCAAGCTATGCAGATTATGGGAGTAGCAGCATGAACAAGCTAAGGACAGTCAATGGCAAAGTAGTTAGTAGTAGAGGAAGAGGGGATGAATCCAAGTCAATAATGTATCCTTTTGGTATTAGGCCAATAGGATTTGGTGCGTCTTGGGATCCAACTGATGGCCAGACTATGTTAGGAGTTAGTTTACTCTCATTCATCCCCTTTAATTTCATCTTTATGTATTAAACCTAAAATACTTAAACTAATCTGAGTTTTTTAGATGCAGAATAGTATGGGTCTTCCTAGACATGCATGGCCTGAAGGTATTACACCACAAGATTGTATTATCCATGCTGCTACTCAGTCTGAGATTACATTAAGCCAATCACAACCAGTTGAATCCCAAGAAAAACAACCAAGGCAACAAGAACCAAGGTAACAAGAACCAAGGCAACAAGAACTAAGGCAACAAGAACCAAGGCAACAATCAAGGAGAACATAAGAAAGGATTGCACATATCATGTTTAACAAGCCACTATCACCTGGACCTGGATTAGATCCAGATGATGCAATTTCACTAGAGTAATGGTTAGGTTTGACTTAGATTGGCATGACAACAGTTAGGCAATTTTGTACATGTGCCAATTCACTTATGTGGTAAAACTATGTAATGTAAGAATTCTGGATGATACTTGTTAAACACTGTCTTTTGCATTCCTATGTTGGAATTCAGGATGCTACTTATATCAGTTATGTAATCTTATGTCAGCTTATGTAAGCTTATTTTGTGTTCTTTTGTTATACATTTGATCATTACAGTATAAACAATAAAACATTTGATCATTACAGTATAAACAATAAAATAAAACCATAGAAACTTAATAATTTCATTACTTAGAAAAAAACAAGAGTTATCATACATCAATTCTTAAAAAGACTTCTTACACCATTAACAACCAACATTACATCCACAAACCAAAACAACCTTACACCTAACCTGCCATACCATATCACATTCACCATTACGTTGACAAAGAAAATCTTAAAGGAACCTAATAAGCAACATGCTCAAAATCAAGAAAATAAACACCCTTTTGTAGAAGGTACTTCGAGAATGTCGATTATTGACTTCAAGAAGCTCTTGTTGAGTATTCATCAAATTCAAATGTAGCTGATACATCCTTGCTTGATACCAACGATTTGGTAATTGCGGATCAATCCATATGAAAAAGTTGCAATTTGTTGTAGGATCCATGAAATTGGGGCAACCAAGAAACCTCCTTGCGGGGTTATTTTGTGTCCACGAAGTTTGCAACCTTGCTAATTCACCACAACCACAAAGGATGTTCATGTTGTTGATGTTGTTCATGTTTGATGAGAGGGTTGACGAAGGAAAGGTTTTTGCTAACCCTGGATTTGATAATTAGAAAATGGGTGAAGGTTGGGACTGTTGGATGGTTTTTATAAAATATGGCAAGTGGAAAACCAACGTGGCTAAGCCTGGGTGAGGTGGAAAATTTGTCAGTATGATGTGGCCACAATACCGGCTTCTCACCCGGTAACCCCTCAACAAAGTAACCTTTGTATAACTTAATTAAACGTTGGGTGACCTTGTTAACAAACCCGTGAACATTACTTTCAAGAATAAAATGATATCTTTATTTAATTATTATTATATTAGATGATAGACCATACTATAATAGATGTACTTACATGAAAATAAACTATTATTCACCTTAAAGATGTTATAAAGAGAAATTAATCCCGTTGAGACGAACACAAACTCCGAACTATTAAAAAGGATAGTCACCAACGGGCATTTGGTCCAATGATATGGAGGTTTTACCCTCCTAGGCAAGGTCTCATGTTCGAGTCTTGTCTAGGGCGATAGGGGTTTCCTCCCGCGTGTGTAAAGGGAAGGGTGCCATTGCCTTCTGGGCTGGACCCAACCTGGTTGTGTGGGCTCGCTACGCCTTCTGGGCTAGAGGCCATGTAGCCACAAATTGTCGTTCCAAAAAAAAAGGGATAACCGTTTTAAAATTAATTGACTCGTAACGTAAACATTAGTATTACTATTAACAAAAAATTGTACGCGCAAATATAACATATAGATCATAAAATATTGCTCATTTAAAGTGACTTTTAAATATCTCTCTTCTTTTACAATTTGTCAGTTTATTAAATGCTACTGAACGAGGTGGTAGGCCCGTGCTTTGCTGCGAGACGATTAGTGAACGTCGTTTTGGGTTGGTTAAAGTGGGTCCGGTGGTGATTGCTGTTGTCGTTGCGATATTTCAGTGTTGTTATGGCGAACAGACCGATAACCCCAATGACTATTTTTGTAAATTGAAAAAAAAAAATAAGTTAACGGTCGTTAAGTAACTACCGATCCCAAGAACTATTTTTGTAAATTCTAAAAGAAAAAAAATTAAATTAATGGTCGTTACTTAACAGCCATTAGTGGGGGGGAGGGGTATTTGGATTTTTTTTTAAATGAGGGTAGTTTTCATATTTTCGTAAATTCTATAAAAAAAAAACTAACGGTCGTTACTTAACAGTCATTAGTGGGGGAGGGGGTATTTTGTAATTTTTTTTAAAAATGAGGGTAGTTTTCGTAATTTAACACATAGTGCGAGGGGGTATTTCGTAAATACCCGAGGGGCTATTTCGTAAATACCGGCGGGTGGCGGGTGGGTTTTCGGGTCGGACGGACGGGTTGCGTGTCGGGTAAACAGGCGGGTTGTGTGAGGACGGTTTTCCGGGTCGGATTGGTGAGTACCGGGTCGAGTCGACCCGGTGTCTGACCTGTGTTTGGCGGGTTACAATCCTGATGATTGTATATATTTATGACAAAACACCAAAGTGGTCCTTTTGATTTTTTGAAGTTTATTACTTGCAGACTCGTGATATGCGATAACTTATAACATATGACATGGCCACTAAAAGATAATTGAACTTGTATTACCATAATTCTATTAAAGTACTTATGTACTTTAGCTAATCATCCAGATCAAGATAATGAATGTTAACATGACAATACTAGAGTTTTTTGATCATAAAATATCTTGGTTGGAAAGAATCAATGCCCAAAGAAGAAAGTAAAACTTTGGTACATAAAGGTACTTTATCTTTTTTACATGTTTAAACTTTTTATATTATGACAAAAATAAAAAAAACGTTATGTAAGACAAATTATATTTATTATATCAGTTTGTATATTTATTGTGCAATATTAAAAATGGGCATGAATTAATATCACAACCGAAATTTCTGCATAGGCTTCAAGTTTTGTAACCATGGTTATAAAATTTGTACATAACCCACATGATTAGTTGTGTATACAAAGTCCTTTTATTTAATGTGCAATATTGAAGTGTTGTAACATTTGCTGTGAAAATTGTACAAGTTACAAAATGATGTAAGTCTTTTGTAACAATTTGCATTAAATAATAAATGTTATATTAAATACTCACTTAAATCACATTATTAAGTTTATAACTTCATAAACTTATTTTGAGTGTTATAAAACATTCATGTACTATATGTTTAATCCATTTGATTTTCTTAGTATTTAAAAGAGTCTCTTTACATGTATTTATTTAATATCTTTAAGTTACATATCTAGCTATAAATAACACATGAAAGTCATACACACATTCTTATTCTTGCATATTTTTTCTCTCAAGCTCTAACCACCACTTTCTTTTTTTTGTTCATAATTGATTTTGTTTGTTTAATTTATTTTTGTGTTTCACTTTGTTAGTTTATTGTAAATATGTGATGGATGTGGTTAGTCTAATGATTCATTTTTTTTGTGGTGTTGTAGATGTTTAGCAGTGAAGATGACAAATATTTGACTCAGGGGATGGAGCTTTGAAGATTGACGAATGATGATCTACATAGAAATGAAGATCCATGCTTAGTAAAACGTGTTTATGAGATTGTTGGTGTGTTGGTTTATGTTTTTTTTACTTATACCAATGGTGTTTTTTTATCTTTGATTTGTGTGGCATCTTATTTTTTTTTGCCAAAAGTTCAATAACAGATACCCAAGAAATTTATACATAACCCACATGATTAGTTGTGTATACAAAGTCCTTTTATTTAATGTGCAATATTGAAGTGTTGTAACATTTGCTGTGAAAATTGTACAAGTTACAAAATAATGCAAGTCTTTTGTAACAATTTGCATTAAATAATAAATGTTATATTAAATACTCACTTAAATCACATTATTAAGTTTATAACTTCATAAACTTATTTTGAGTGTTATAAAACATTCATGTACTATTTGTTTAGTCCATTTGATTTTCTTAGTATTTAAAAGAGTCTCTTTACATGTAGTTATTTAATATCTTTAAGTTACATATCTAGCTATAAATAACACATGAAAGTCATACACACATTCTTATTCTTGCATATTTTTTCTCTCAAGCTCTAACCACCACTTTCTTTTTTTTGTTCATAATTGATTTTGTTTGTTTAATTTATTTTTGTGTTTCACTTTGTTAGTTTATTGTAAATATGTGATGGATGTGGTTAGTCTAATGATTCATTTCTTTTTGTGGTGTTGTAGATGTTTAGCAGTGAAGATGACAAATATTTGACTCGGGGGATGGAGCTTTGAAGACTGACGAATGATGATCTACATAGAAATGAAGATTCATGCTTAGTAAAACGTGTTTATGAGATTATTGGTGTGTTGGTTTGTGTTTTTTTACTTACACTAAGGGTGCTTTTTGTCTTTAATTTGTGTGGTTAAAGAAAGGAGTAAATAATTGGAGGGTTGCAATTTGTCAAGGCAAGCGAGTGAGTTGTTGGCCCAATGGAAAGAAGTGTATAGTAAAAAAAATGGTAGATGTAGTAGGTTAACATTAACTCTCATATGTCATGTCCAATGTAACTTTCATTTTTTAAGATATTTGTATGAGATCATACAAGATTTTATATTCACGTGTTGTTTTTAAAATATATTGTACATGCAACAATTAACATGTCATATTTGAAACATAATATCATCTATTGTACATACAATAATAATATAGTGCTTGATTTATTTTTCTCTTTTCGCACGACATGTGTGAAACCAAACAATAATGAATGTCAAGTGAACTTGAAGATACGAGGGTTAAAAATTTGCTTTACATTAACTTTAATTGTCGCATGTTTAAGTATTCTTCTTTTTGTGAAGAACAAAATTCGTGTGTTTTGAAACAATTTTATACAAACTTGATTAAACTAATATTTTATCAAATTGAGATCTTACCGTTGGTATAGCTTTGTGTTTAAATTGTAGCATAATATAAGCTGGATTTTTTACCTTCAACTCAACGAAATCAAAAATTTAGTTTTTTAATCGAAAATCAAAGCCAGTGCAATACACAAGTTTGTAGCTCTCGTTTTAGTATAGGCTAATGATCTATTTAGTTGCAACCATCTATTTTAAGATTATTCTTAAATGTAACAATAATCACTTTGGAGTTTGGAAAACACACATCCACTTCACCCCTTTGTATGTCAAAACATGACAACTATTGAGAAATCCATCAAGATAGTCTATATATGTAGTTCATTGTCCTGAGCATCTTCTATAATGGCACACCTACCCGATAAAGTCCGTATTTTGATATACAATTACGTAATCATCCACCGAACATCATATATAAATACTTTGAGTCATCGAACGATGACGACACTGTCCATTTGTTGATAACAGTTTTGCACCGCATACAAGGTTATAAATAGCGTGAGGCGTGGCGTGACGGCATAGTCAAGCCTCACGCCTTTGCGAGCCATGGCGAGTCATGACGTTTTTAAGACGTGACTTAAGGCGGCACAAAATATGAAAATATTTATAAATTTATATATTTATATCATATTACAAATATACCGAGTTTACAAAAAGTGTCATACATAAGGAATAAAGTCATGAAACTATCTTTGCATGTAATCTTTTTCATTTCTATATAAAAATACGATTTTTGTCGAAATTGAATTCAAAAAAGCCTCCACGCATCACGTTTTATCGCGTCTTATCACATTTTTCACTCCTCATCTTACGTCAAGCCTTAAGCCCAAGCCTTGGTCTATTGTGTGGCGTGGAGGTCACGCCTCGCGCCTTTGCGTGGCCTTTGCGCGCCTTTTAGAACCATGACCGCATATGACAAGTATGTATCTCTCAATCAAGAGTTGTTATTTATCGCTTAGTTGTCATGAATGTGAATGGATTTTGACTCTAACAAGCATGAGAGCCCGCGCGTTGCGGCAGAGCTTCGTTTTTTTAGGAAGAAAACTAAAGTTTCATTTCAAACATTATTAACCTCAAAATACATAAGACACAAAAAGTTAATTGAAGCCAAAGGCGGCAACCACATTTTTAAGCTATATTATGTAACAGAAGAGTAAATGCGCGTACGTAGACGTCTATCTGCCCTAATGCGATAAGACTTTCAGTTTGCTGGTAGCTTGTTCCCGTGTGATAACACTTTCTCTGGTGCTGGCGGTGTTCCTACAATGATTCAAATTGCAGATGTGTCGTACGTATACGTCGTACTTCTTTTAGAAGAATGAAACAACAAAAAAGTGGACAAATTTACCATCGTATGAGAGCCACAGGGTCTTCTCTTTCTCCCAGCAGTACCCCCTCTTTATTTGTGGCGTCGTCAGCCCCATGTGATAACACTGTAGCTTGTTCCCGTGAGATAACACTTTCAATTTGCTGGCTGCCATTAGAGTCTGGTGCGGGCGGTGTTCCTGCAATAATTCAAATTGCAGATAGCGTTTAGAAAGAATTATAGGTATCACGTTTAGAAAGTATTAACAAAACAAACAGTCGAAGGAAGAGAATACATCAGCCACAACTGCAAGATTTAGCATTTTTGCAGCCGACCGAAACATCGACATGCATAAAGTATACCTGAGACATAGCTGCACAGACAGAAAAGTGTGTTGGGTTGACCTGATTCATACAACTTCGTTATATATTCCTTCTTGAACAAAAATGTGTGAACTACGAAGACAAATTTTTGTCGGGTCCAAGCAGTTTTGCAGCAATGTTATTATAAAAGATCGCCTTAGCTTCAAATACATTGTCTGATATGATGGCAGTGTAAGTGGCCTTGTTCATATAAAAAGGTTAAAGTCAAAAGCAAGATATTTGATGTTGAGCAGCATAAAAATTTTGTTTACTAAAGCATAACATATGGATAGATGCAAATCAATGAGTGAAAATTTATTATACAGAAAGTTTTTTGACTCCAAGTGTCTTAGCAGTTCATCACGGTCCCAATTCACTAAATAGTGGTATGAGTTATCGATCCAATTTTAATCGTATAATAGTTTTCTTAAATGGAATTTATTATAGTGTCATCACAAACTCAATATTTGACCCGCACATAGGAATCACCGACCCAAGCCATTAGAAATTTTAAACACAAAATGCAAAAAATCTGTTTTTTTAATCATATAAGTGTTACTCACCTATGTGTAGGATTTATTACAGATTCATGGTCTGCACACGCCAGTTTCTCCCCTGACATTGGCCACATGCTGATATGATTGATTACGTTTTAAACTACACCTTTATATATATATAATAATATATAATATATATATATATATATATATAAGGATAATCTAAAAAAATCAATAGAATCCGGGTAGTATAGGATATTCCCGGGTCGTAGTCCCAACGAGGAGTGAATTGGAAAGTCGAGAGTCGGTTTGATATTTGATGTTTGAATGAAAAAGATTTGGATTTGGATTTCTAAATCTACGGGAAAAATAAAGCAATCTACACTAAAAACGAGAAAATTACACAAATTATACTAAAAATGAAAACGGGAAGCTAAAACGACACACTAAAAACCCTAATTTTTCAAAATTAAGCCTAAATTGATTTTTTCACTTTTAATAGACTTAAATTGACTAAAAAGGAAGTTTAAAGAAAACTAGAACGAAAACGGAGTTAAATTGAGCTAGAAAATACGAAAAACGAACACGAAAACGAATCCGCTCTTTAAAAAATAAAATTTTGCAAAAATGACCCTACGAAAGTTTTTCTATTTTTCCTAAGTGTAATATGACAAAATAAAATTTTCTAAAAAAGAAAAATATTTTTTTGATTTTTATTTAATTTTTAATAATTAAAAAACAGATTTAAAGAAAATAAATGATAAAAAATAGCAAACAATATTGGAAAAATGTGAAAAAATACAGAAAAGTGGATTAAGGTAAGCTGGTTCTATGAAAAATAAGAGCTAGAAAATTGGGCATATAAATAAGTCGTAATAAGCTGAAAACAGCTTATGGGCTTAATGGGCTAAATAGCCCTTATAGAATAAATTATGCACTTCACTACCGGATGAGCTATTGTAGCATACCGGTAGTGAGTGTTATAAAATGTTGGTTGATTGGGGTTGAGGTCCCAAGTTCGAGTCTTGCTCACTTGGGGCCTCCCCTAATCCCAACGTTTTTATTTTTCATTTTTTTTACAACTTTTTAAACAAGCTAAAAATAAGCAACTTTAAAAAAAGGAAATTTTTTTGTAACTTAACAAATAAGCACGTAATAAGCTGAAAAAGGGTGGCAGTTATGAGCTTATTTAACACTAAGTCCTAAGGTTCACTAAACTAGCTTAACTGTTAAGGCAATAATGGACATATAAGCAATGGTAATTCAAAGAAAAGCAAAAACAGATTATAACCTAAACTTAATAAGCAAAATGGCACAAAAATAAGTTAAAAAGAACAGGCAAATAAGGCAGGAAAGCTAGAAAACAAGTAAAGGCAAAATGACAATTTTTAAACAAGTACCTAACTAAGCTAAACTAAGGGGCAAAATAAGCACAAGAGAAGCATCAATAAGCCAAGACAGACAACCTATACTACCTAATAAGAAAATTTAAATAGAAATAAGCATAAAAGAGACAGGTAAATAATCAAAAATATCAAATTAAGCAATAAGCCAAACCTGCATACCAAACAGTCAAGAGGGCTCTAAGAGGCTTAAATTTTAAGCACTAGATGGACTTTTAGGCTTAGTGAGGCATATGGTCTTAAAGAACAGCTTAAGGGGTTCCTAAAAATGCAAAAAAGGTATACTAATCTATCTTAGGAAGGCCAAAAAAATGGGCTAGAAAAATGGGTGCTAGCACCAGGGGAGTTTGTCAAAGAGAAAGGATGGTAACAAGTAGGCTTGTAATAAGCTTCAAAATAAGCTCCAAACCAAAAATAAAGTTAAAACAGATGAATATTGGCTCAAAGAGAGCTAGTATTCAAAATTTTAAAAGTTAAAACACATTTAAAACATCTGATATACGAGATTTAAAAAAAGACAGTTTTTTTACTCTAAGACTTGACACAAATTTGACAGTTTGACTGATTTGGTTAAGTTTAAAGAAAATGAAAAGTGACTAATGCTAATCTAATTAGGACACTTCAAAAGACACAAAACTAAGACTCAAAAATAAGTTTGAAAAGCTAAGTAAAAAGAGCAAATGACAACTGATGTTTAGCTATGGTTTAAAAAGACTTTTTTAAGAAAAACTCAAAAACAGATTCTTAAACCCAAACAACTTTAAAAACAGATTACAAATGCTTAAAAAAAGTATGCCAAAGATTTCCAAATGACCCAATGGGTTCTCAACCCAATTTGACCCGTTTTGTACTCTTAACCCAAACACCCCTTTAATTTTTGAAAGCTAAGTTTTAAACTGAATAAAAAGGATTTGAGTTAAGGGATTTGAAAACAGATAAGTACAAACAAATATTGAGCAAGAATAAGCTAGAAACACACAAGAATAAGCACTATAATAAGCAGTATGAAATAAGCAGTTTTCAAGCAACTTTGGCAGTTTTCAAGTAAAACTTAAACAAAAGGCAAATAAGCTTAAAATAAAAACAAAAAGCATTAAACTCATATAAATAAGCAAGAAAAAAGCATGAATAAGCAGATATTAAGCTAGCTACAGTAAAAATAAGCAAAAATGAAAAAGGGAACTTACAAGAGTCCTATGCTTTTTGGCAATGAAATGAGCTTTCTAACAGCTTATAAACCAAATATTAAGCTGTGGTATTTTGAGGGTAATTTCTTTTGGATTTATTTTTTTGGATTTTTAACCTTTTTTTGACAGAAAATGAAAATAGCTTTAATATAGGTTTTTAAGGACTTAAAAACTTATAAAAGAGCTTAAACAAGGTATTTAAAAGATAAGATATTAAAATGACAAGAATTTTAAGAAAAACAGTAAATTGCATAAAAATTAAAGAACAAGTAATTTAAAGACAGAAATTAAAATTGCAATTAAATTAAAAAGACAATATATTAAAAGATGGACAAATTTTTGATATTACAAGTTGTTGCTTTTACAAAAAAATCGACACCTCAAAATGAACTACATAAGCATATATTTATACTAAAACCCTAAGCTTCACTTGTGCTTTTTCTGAGAGAGGCTTCATTGGTTGTGTTTGTTGTGTGAGAGGTAACTTCAAAGCAATCTTGACCTTTCATTATGCTTGGTGCCCAAGTCCTACAATCGAAACCCTTGAAAATTTTGGCCAATGGTTGGGTTTAGGATTGCCAAGCTGGATATGGCAGCTAGTGAGGGTGGTGTAATGGGTTTTGGCTGGATGTGAACAGTGGTCGAGGAGGGGGGAACAGGGAAGCGTGAACAGTGGAGGTTGGTTGGTTACAGGGTTTTGGCGGGAATGGAGGTTGTATAAAAGGCACAGGGGTGAAAGTTTGGATGTGTGGCACAAATGGTCCCTGAGGGTGTTAAATGTCGTTGCAAATTTGGTCCCTTGTGGTATAACAGGTTTGGGGTTTAGGCAAAAAAGACCCTCCAAGGTTATAAGAGGTTTTGCACCACAAGTCCATAAGCCCTAACGGGTGTTAAATGTGTTGGGCCATTTTGTTGGCAGATTGGGCTTGTTATATAAATAAAAGGGAAATGGGCTCATTTTGATTTAGGGCTTATAAAGTCTTGATCCAAATGACTTATTGGACCGACTTGGCCCAATAAAAAGGGTTGGGTTGGCCCAATAATTTTTCTTCGGTTTTGGCTTCGGCTTTGACCGTTGACTTTTTCGGGTTGACTTTGACTTTTGTTGACTTTGGCTTCGATTTGACTTTGGCTTTTCCACGCTTTTCCACTCTTTTCCACTCCGCGCCCGGTTTTGTCGTTTTTGGCTTCGTTTTTCGTCCTTTTGTCGGATATCCGTTTCCTGCACAATATAAGTGAAAACATACAAATACAATGTATTTTTGGCACGTTTTTGGTCATTTAAGTCCGGTTTTAATGGTGAAAGGTATGTGAAATTAAACGCATACTAAAATCCCTCATACTAAGATATTGCCATGTCCTCACGCAATGCTATGAAGTAAGCACTTAGAAAACTAAGAATCTCGATCCCCCTCGACTAGTAACTTCAAAAAGTAGCTAAGTGTTCGTCGAATGGAATTTAAAGACTCGTAAGTTTTGAAAAGCCCTATCTTTACCATTTTTGAAAGATCTACATATATTTTTGTATTTTTTATTTTTTTTCTACTTTTCATATTAAGCAACTAACTAACTTATTTGACTTTCGTTATTTTATAACGTTTAGGGATCATAGAACAAGATGCATTTCGATCCGAGAATGCCCCAAAAAGGATAAATTCATCGTTCTTGACTTTTCATTTATTCCAAACCAAGCTTAAAACGAAATCACCGCTAATTAT